>CAKNWU010079018.1:0-12682 GCA_932072015.1 Andricus quercustozae
TTGAAGTATAAAGTAAACGTTATGCGCTATGTTTATTCATAATAATTATCTGAAGTAATATTATGATAAAAGAGAAAACATTATAAAATAATTTGCGACAATTTCACTTTGATAAGTAAGTTATAAATCGGCCTTCTTTTTTTTTCAAACGGACCTCCTAAAATATTTTGCGGATGGGGCCTACACATTTCTAGTTATGCCACTGAACTTATTTGCTTACCATTTCAAATAGTAAGGCTGACAATCTCGCGCAGTGCTTATTGCAATGCGAAAAAGGAGATCTAACTTACTTGCAAAAGTAAAAATCACAGTTATTGAAGCTGCTTGTTCTAGTAATCTTTCTTTTTACTATTTGAAGTAGTAATGCTGACTTTAGGTTTCGTATATTTTAAAATAACTATCTCATGCAGTATCAGAAACCATTTTAATTGTTTCTTGTACAATGTGAACAAGTAAACTTCAAGTTAAGAATACATGAAAGTGAATCTGACTATCCACTTTTTTCCGTGAAGCTCACCACAAAATTGAAGAGATATCACAACTATGAGTGTTTTCAGTAATAATGATAATATAATAATCCATCAGAAGTAATTACTAAAGATGTATGACTAAAATTCAAAGGAGTGAAAAGTCAAATATATGAGATAATGAAAACTTTAAAAAAGTTATTGATGCTGCCGTTTTGGTTATGCACCCCGTTAAAAGAGAATTTAACATCAATCTTTTCATCTCTTATTTGAACTTTATTCTCGCTCCTTACTTACTCCCTCGCATTAATAAACGATCTATGAATTTCCTTACCTAATTCTGCACTCTCTATATAACTGCCTGTAGCCATCTAGTATTATAATAATCTTCGATTAATTAATTATTATTGTGGCCACTATACGTCAGAAATATCAGAAGGTGTAAGTGGTCTTACGATTTTAATGAAACTTGGTAAAATTAAAGTGCACTAAATATGAGACATTAGTCACTTCACTGCTTCACTGCTGACATCTGACACGACAACGAAAACTTTATTTTTTTATGCAAATACCTTAGATGAATGAATTTTTAAACAAAATAGATCAACTTTCAATCACAATAGCTTAAAAATAGTACATGATTATATTGCTTATACGAGCAACGTTACTTTAATGAGACTGTGTTTCGCACGGAATATTTTTTTTTTATTATTTCCTATTATTTTTCATATTCGTACCTCCACACTAAATCCTAAGGTTTCGAAGGACCCCGTACTAAATCTAACTACTACGTGCATAGTGGCTCTTCGTGAATTTTACCAATATTAATTTATTTTTTAGTTTATGAAACTAGAAGAAACTTCCCAAAAGGACAACAACATAACTCCTGCATTGGATATTACAATTACATTTACATCTTCCTACGTAGATGTCAATGGTTCTTCCATTGTGCAACGCTTTGATCAACCCAATATTTTTTATTGTCAGAAAAAAATGTCCTCTATTAACACGTATTACCGAAGTCATGCATTTTTTAATATATTAAAAACATAGGGAAAAATTTGTTTTTGGAAAAATGCGAGTCGCGCCACATGGTGTGAAACAAACATGACGGAACTTATCAGTATTTTTTTTAGGATTCTGATAGTGTAGGACGACTATATGAGAAACTCATTTGTCTCGCTCAAGCTCGTTCGTTTGATCATGAAGTGTTCACTTTCACGAGTATCTCGCTTATATTTTGTTTTGATCATCATATCTCCTTCCTCGATCGGTTTCTCAGTGCAAATATCACTGTGAAATGTGGAAATGTCCGAAAATGATGCACCTTACGGAGTAATAAACGATTTCTAGAAGAGAATGCAGATGGTCTTAGCATAATCAATGCCGACTCAACGCAAGCCCATTTCACTTTTTCAAAGTTATTTTCTTAAATAAAAAACTTTGTCGGTCGTATTTTACGAGATATTCGCGTTTTTGTGAACAAAGAGTAGAAGTATCGATTTTAGGGTTTCGATGGGAAATCACACTTCAATCTATGTTCTATCTCGTAACATTATACTTATGTCCCGGATCAACAGATATTCTTTTTGATAAATAATGAATTATAAGAAAAATTAAAACAAAATAAATATTAAGATAATATAGGTACTCAAAACTCTAAACTCTAAAAAAGTCTATATTTTTGGAAGAGAAATTCATGGCAAATTTAATATATATCATAGAGTCCCTCATGAAATTGACGAAAATTCGCCATTTTCTTAATATGACAGGTTGTTCAAATCGAGAATTTTAAAGCACAAATGCATGTACTTTTTGACTGGTTCTCAGTATTTAAATGTTACTTCAATAATCGGAAAGAATCAAACGTTTTTATAAATAAGTAAATTATTTGATAAAAGTCCATTTAGTTACAATTTAGGACAACTTTTGTCCAAGCTCTATTTCTCGAGGACTCGACTCGTGAAATGGTGACATCGACATTTTCGTTTATAAAAATTTATAAACCAATTGTCGATTATGGATTGCGAGAGCACGTTTTAAGTTGATTAGGTTTTATCAAAATTAAACTTCATGATTATATATTATATCGAATGATTATAATATTTTAAATATTTATTATTTTAGGGACTTTTTGAGAGCATTTAAATTAAATCATTAATAATCTTATCCTTTTTTGAATAAAGAAAACCAGAACAAAGTCTTTTTACACCTTTTTAAATTTCAACTCCGTATTTAATATTTCTCATTTAAGTATAGAATTATTATCTGCGTTCTCTTTTTTTAATGTTATTTTTATTTTTAGTTTTAGCACCTCGAGAAATGCTTTTTTTGTGGAGAAATTGTATTTTTATCGCCATTTTTATCTTAAGTTTTTTTTTAATTTTCTGTATGAAAATATGTACATAAATTAAATTTGGACACAGTTTCTATACAGAAAAACAAGTTTCAAAGTTGTAGGAGCTTTTGTTTATCAGAAAGAGGACAAAAAAAGTTTGAGGTTGACTATTTTCTCGACAAATCGTTCTTTACCCTATTTACTAATAATTTATAAGCAATAGGTAAAATATATCAAATATTCTCTCTCTATAATAAATATCGGATAAACTTCCGAAAAGCACTTACCTCCGATTAATTTGAAACTCCGTATACCTATGTATTTTGACGTGCTGATCACGAATATAATATTGAAAATAACCGAAAATACCCGAAAATTTGATTTTCAAGGTCAAACCCCAAAAAAACGATTAAAATTTCATGTTTCTTCGTTTATTTCAGTCAATAATAAAAATTACAAAAAGGTTTTAAACAAAAGTTATTGGTCTTTTAAAAATACATATTTTATATTTGATATGTTTTTACCCTACGACTGATATTTTTCGAGAAAATAGACGATAAATGAAGGGTCGGGGAACAAAAGAGACTATTCCACATTGCACCTTATGGAAAAACGATTATTATTCCACACCTGACCGAAAACCCCACTTTTTGCCCCGGATAAGCGGTTTTTTTTTAGCATATTTTTCCCGAAAACTAGTTTTGCGGGGCAAAAGTAAAATTAGCGGGGCAAAAGTAAAACTTAGCGGGGAAAAAGTAATTTTTTTTACACAAATTTTCAAAAATTTCAAAAAATGTCAATAAATTCAAAATTTTCGAAATTTTTTTCCAACTTTCAAAAAATCTCTTAAGAATGCGAAGTTGTTTCGATCCCGCTTTTCAGGACCAAAAAGTGGCCTGTCAGTCGAGATTTAACTACAATAGCCGCGTATATCTAGCCCGATTTGCTGGGATAACCTCACTTATTCTTAACCAATCGGCGCATGCTCAAATCCACTTTATTACTCCCTAGGGAGTAATGAAGCTGTATTACTCCCCGAAGTGAGTAATGAAGCGGAACTGAGCATGCGCGACCGTTTGGTCAGGAATGGGTGGGGTTATACCTGCAAATGGGGCTGGGTATGCGGCTATTGTAGTTCAGTCGGGGAAAAAATACTATATGCAACACGAGGTGAAAGTATATTTATCTTCTACTTTTGCCCCTTGTTGCATAATGTGCTATTTCATTCGGTTTGTCTAGGTTTATTGCCACTTTATAGGTATGTGGAGCCATTTATCGTGACTAGGTTGTGTCAAAGGCTTTGGAGGAACTAATCGCGGTCGATATTATCGATTTTACATCATATGCTGCGCGTGTTGATCGATAAGGAGAGCGAGGTATGTAATCATTGTTTGTCTTTTTGTTTCTAATTTTTTTTAGTAATAGAATTTGGAAAATTTCAAACGGCCGATGTTGAATAAAGTCTCGCGGTCATTTCGAATGTTTGAAATATAATGTTTTCAAAATTTAGATATTTTTGGAATTTCCAATAATTTAGTAACTTTTCAATGAACAAACATTTTTTCAAATCGAGTGATTTCACTAAAATAGTAGCTTCTTCAATCTGTAGTATTTTGTGCGTTTTTGCAACGCTGTAAAAAAGTAAAAATCTTGCAAAACGAGCTCAAGTGGAAATTTTTCTCTAAATGACTTAACTTCCACTAGTTTTAAAGTGATATTCCACGCTTAAAAATAAGTGGAATCCACTCATGTTTAAGAGAGAAATATTACTCTGAAATGAGTGGATTTTCACTCATTTAGAGTGACATTTTCACAGAAGCTAGATTTCTTTGATTTGAACAAGATTCCTTTGATGCAAGTGACACCGAACGAACGTTCCATGGAGAAAAAAAACGATCTCCGTCGAATGATTGAATTCGTTCCGGTCGAGCATCGACAATATTACAAAAATTTGTTGAGTTGAAGATATTCAAAAGTTGAATATTCCAAAGATATAGTCCAATTCGATTATTTTTATCAATATAAAAATAGCGCAAATTCTACATAATTAATTGTTTACAAAATAACGAATATATTCATTGAATAATAATAATTGTATTTTCTAGTATTTATTTGTAGAATTGCACCGCAGCGCAGGCGGAACTAAGCCGAGTGAATGCTTGCTGTTCGGGGTTAGGCCCTTTTGTTCGCCTCTACCCCTTGGGTTAGGCCCGTGCTTAATAATGATGTCTCATAAATCGGAAACTATTTGACGGATTCGTATGAAATTTTAAAGAACAACGTTTAAGAGTGGAGATTATCGATCATAGATATCCAATATATTTTTGTCGGTAATCTCGCAAAATACAAATGTTTTTCTGGCGTTCTGAAAAATTTGGAAAAACGGGGTTAAGCCCTTTTGTTCCCCGACCCTTCAAATATAAAAAATCACAGAAATACTGCAAAATGTTTAACGGTGCGACTTAAATTGTATGAAAAATGTCTGAAAGGCTGTGTGGACATTAAATATTAAAAGTTAGAGAAATGGGGATGGTATACGTCCTAAGTTATTTCTGTGGCCAGTAATAGGGGTGCCTTCCCGACCCCCATGAATAAGTTATTTCTGTGACTATATACAGGGGTGCCATCCCGCCCCCATGACACGTTGGAGAGGGGGTCGTTTGTGACCTAAGTTATTTCTGTGACCAGTCATAGGGGTGCCTTTCCGCCCCATGAGACGTTTTAATGCGTGTCGTGTGTGACCTAAGCAATTCTGCACTTCGTACCGATGGTTAAAATCTTTTTCCAAATTTTTATTATTCATTTAAATAAACGGAAAAATATGAAATTTCTAGTTTTTTGGGGGTTTTTACCTTGAAAATCGAATTTTTGTGTATTTTCACTATCATATTCGTGATCAGCGCCTCAAAATACAGTTATACGGAGTTTCAAATAAATCGGAGGTAAGCGCTTTTTGCAAGTCATCCCTGAATATCAAATAAATTCAGCTTATGGAATATCGACACAAGGTTCAGTTCTTTGTATAATAAAGTAATGGTTATTATATTTAATAAAAGAGTTTAAATAAAATGCTACATAAATAATAATGTAATTTAATCACTAAATAGAAATAATTATACTCGAAAGTCGAACTCATTGGTATAAAACGAGATGAGATGTGAATTCTAAAAACAACGTGAGAATCAGTTACATTTTTGCTCATTTCACGCATTTTTCCCTCAAGTCCAAAATTTATTTGAATTCATTTCACATCGCCTACTGTGCATACTAATGTCACCGAATCATTTCGTGGCAAAATATATTGTTTTGAAAAGGATTTTAGACAGCACATAGATATAATTACATTTTTTTACTAAGATGTGAGAAGAGAAGACGTGTAACAATTTTTTAATTTTAATTTTTTTACCTATGTCGGTTATTATTAAGTATTAAATTCTAACATGACACCTCAATTTTTAAAAACAATTTTTATTTGTTCAAACAATCTTATTACCAGTAAACCATGGAAAGCTTTTTTGTCTGGAATTAACGAGGCAGCTAGTGTTAACAGTACACCCGACTCTCGGTTTAGCTACATTGTCGCGGGTTGCCTACGAATAGCCTTGTTGCTAAATCGGGGGAATTGAAACGTAAACAGTCAGGGCCGTCTGAACCGTTTCCAATTGTAATACATAATATTGCGCCATCTCCGCATGTGAGTACCCGCCCACTTACTTTTCCACTACGCTGCTGGTGTGTTTCGGAGAAAAGTCGCAACCGTCTCTAGCCCTGTGCGAGAGAATCTGCGTGGGCCAGCAGTTCTAGGAATTACTAAACCGCGAACGGCTAAACCGAGAGTCGGGTGTACTGCTTTTTGTGTAAGACATTTTCGAATTGTCAAAACCATTAATTTCTGGTACCTTTTCGTGTGTGAATTGGAGTGTTTTGATAGTTTTCGAATTTTTTAAAGTATGTCTGTTATTATCCAACATTTACTACTCTCAGAAGCTATATTATATTTGGAGTCCTAAAATATATGCTAACGTTAGTTTCTTCCTACACAAGGTGAGCGATATACATATTTGATTGAAATTTTTCATGAATTTGCTTTTGCTAAAGGTTGTAGTCCATCATTGCCTGTGGTTGCTATTGACTTTTGCCATGAGTTGTTACTACCGTTGCTAAGAGTTTTTTTGAACTGATACTAAGGGTTGTTATTGACCAATTCTGGGAATTTTTATTGGCCGTCATATTTTATTCGATTTAAATTATAGATTTGAATAGCTTTCAAATGTATTTATCTTTAGGCGTATGCTGCCTACTTCGCATTATTTCTTTCAGTACAAAAAAAACTATTCTATGAGATAATGTATACAGTTATATACGGCGCCGAATGAAGGTAGGGTTATACTAAATAGAGCTGTCAATATTGTAAATAATCCACGTAAGATTTCAAAGTTAACTAAAGTTTTATGCAAACTGAGGTTATCTTCTCAGAAAAATAATTTTGTTTCCTCTCTCAGACAAAACAAATATGCCTAGAATATTGTTTTATCTTATAATCACCGAAACTTAGCGAAAGTTTGGTGACGGTCCCTGCTTTAAGTTTACTACACTTAAAATTAATAAATATTAGAATAAATCAATAAAAATAAAAAATTTAAAAATGGAATTATGTGCACGTTAGTTTTCAAGCCAATAGTGCGTATATAATAATGCTGGTATATATATAAAATCTATTTAATCCTTTTTTTACCGAAATGATTAATTGCTTTCTACACCCTCTTAGTCCAATGATCGATCCTGAAAGTGAGTGACATTGCTAATTTTTTGAATAATAGCTATGTAAAATCCTTTTTTTTCACATGAAAGGAGTTGGTCTTTTCACGTTTTCTTGGATCGGAACTCGAGAGCAGCCCTTCTCATTCTCTTGCAGGGGTCGTGTAAAAAACAAAGGCCCTAGTTACGGGGAGTGGCGTACGACGGCGCCAGAGTCGATCTTCAGGGTCGAGGAATGAGGGGTTGATTTGGGAGGATCAGGCGGGGCGTATAGTCTACGGTTGTCTCGACGAGGAGGCCAGTGTGAGGCCGGCTGCCAGCCGCCCAACATCGAAATTGGGATTGCACCCTGACGAAACACACACCCACACACTTCCACCTTTCCACCTCAACCCTTCCAACCACACCGAAATCACACTCACCAGCAAGCTCGAAACATGGAGGAATTCTTCCTTTGAGGGTGGCAAGAGTCGTGACAACGGAATTACTCTCAGCGAGTGATAAAAGTCTCTTTAGATGCCCCTCAATTCTAGTCTTCTTCTCTCGGAGACTATCCAGAGCAATTCTTGTTTTGTGAGTCCGGTGAGATTTGGTGAAATTCTATAGAAAACAGATCCTCTTATGATGTTCAGTTGTGGGATAAGTTTCCGGATATTTCTACCATGATCTGCTAAGAGAAAGTGGTATAGAGAAGGAAATATATCACCAGGTTTACTTAGAGGATCAAGACCAAGATCGATTTTTCTAAGATGGGATACCATTTTCAGAGGATCTAGTGATTGTAAGTGATTTAATATCATAAATCCGGTTAATAATCAGATCACATTTACAATCATCCGGACAGACTCGAAATCGTTATTACTAATTTTCTTGGAATTAATCAATCAATTGGAAAGAATTCTGTTATGAAAATAATATAAAGTCTACGAGGTTGGGATTTTGCAACCACGTGATGTTGACTCTGTACCATGCTCGAGAGAAACGCCATTGTAGCTATTGCTTCCTGAGGACATCTTCCAAAAAATTAGGTTACTTCTTCAATTAAAAATAGTACATTTAGTTAATTGTGGTATTGATCACGACACAAAGATTATGAAAGATGAGATGAGAACCGATCCTTTGAGGATCCGTGACGGATTTTGAAGCACCTTGCATGACAGGATTTGCTATTGTTTCCATGAAATCACTGAGGATGTAAAAGCATGACACTATCGGTGCATTTTTCACACGCTAACTTTTCACACCTAGTCCTCGCTTGCGGAATCCTGAGAGGTCGATAATCAACGCTCGCTGCCCGAATTATCCTCATGCTAGTAACATCTGGTGAAATTCTGAAAAGCAAAGTTGCTTCTGGTTTGTTAAAAATCAGGTTTCATCAATTCTCGCGACTGTGATCTTTAATGGTAACACTACAGTTAGGATTTAATAACGATCGTCAATTGTGATACTAACGGTAAATATAATCATTCTTAAAACCAAATCGACTTTTTTCCAATGCTGGTGTGTCCGAAACGGTCGTGTAAGTTTGTCGGATAATAAAAATGTGAATATGCGTGCGCGTGATTCGCAGATGTCGCGAGAATTTTTTTGGATCTTTCGTGATTTAACAGGTACTTGAAAAGTTTGTTTAGATATTTAAGGACTTAAGAGGTGTGGAAATAGTTGGAAAATGGACATGTGATCTTTAGGATTTATACAACGAATCATCGGCCCTGGATCCCATTCATGACGGTGTCGCAACTGGCTTGAAGGTAAATTTATTATTTACAAATGTTTTAGCAAGTCACTTGTAACGAAGTTACTAAAAAATTACTTTTTTGCTAACGGTAATGTAAATTAACAAACGTTACTTTATGACATTTTTTAATGGCATTTTGTTTTGAGCGTTAAACTCCAAGAACCAAAAATGACCAAATTCGAATCAGCATACAAGACGCGAGAGAGAAAAGAAGGATGGAGTTGGAGTTTGCCTTCTTCTATTTTCCCCTTTCTTTATTTTTATTTTGTTTGATAGATGAATTTGCATGTATACTTGTTGAAATTTGGTGACTTTTGGTTTTTGGAGTTCATTTTTTTATTTTCTAAGAATTTGGTTATTAGAGTGTAATTTTTGACTTTAAAATAAAATTTAAATTTCGTGCACGTGATGCGAAAACAACATCCTTTATTAAATTTTAATAGCGCAGAAACTTCTTCGGACAAGGATAAAACACGACCAAATTGGTTGATTAAAAAAATTATATTTGTTAAGCTTATCATTATTTGAATATGACTTAATCGAAAAATTAGTTTACTTTTTTCATTTTAATTAACATTCCTACTTGAAAATCAATAAAAGAGCCAATTTTTAAAAAATTTCATCAAAAAAGGGTAGATTTTTTTATATTCAACCACTAGTCGCAGTTTGCAAGATCGGTGATAATTTTATCACACATCATCTCTCTTTCCAGAAGAATACAATAACTTTTCAAGTTTTTCAACAATTAAAATATTTCTTGGGAAGCCGCGAGGAAACTCGGTGACTAGCCACAGAAATAATTTGAATCAGACCCTTAACCATTTTCAATGTACCCTGGGAGGCAGGAATGCACCGCTGTGACCGGACACATAAATAATTCTAGTTGGACGACTTCGTTTAAAATTTAAAAATCTAGCCGAATACTGTAAAAGCAAAGTATTATTTCAGGGCTAGTTTCAGGTAATATCATAAGTCTCAGAAAAAACAGTCTCGAGTGGTACTAAAATGATACCACTGGTGGAAACCCAGATTCATTTGTTTTACATTGAAAATAACAGCATGAAGTTATTATATTCAAAAACAATACGCGAAAAAAATGAAACCATAAAAAAAGAGATCTCTAGTTCTTACAGTGAGAATACCCGACACTATATGACCACTAACCGGGGCTACCAGCATGTGACATGTTGTAATAAAACTGCTACAAATAAGAAAATACGTAAAACTATTAAACAAGAATTGCAGGTCACATAGTTTTTGCTTTTTTAAGCCCTTTTTTGTATCCCATTTGAAGAAAAATTGGAATATAATGATATTGCGAAGTATAATTTCTTATATTCAATTTGAAAGCTTATACCTATACTGTCGTAATATTTAAGAAAGCAGGATCTGCAAAAAGAGCAAACCGAGATAATCGACGAAAACTGTTCAAATCATTATTCGTGTCGACAGCTCATTTAAATGACTTTTCAAAATTTGTTTCGATTGTTTTTGGGTAATTCAAGTGTGATCTTCGCATTTCTGTAAAAAAAGTAATTTGTTAATTTGTTATGAAAAACGCAGATCCGGCCAAAAATGTGTACCAATCCGGGTAAACACATTTCGGTATGGGATTGATCTAGGAAAACATCTGGAAACTCATATGGGAATGATCTCTCAGATAGTATAATAAAAGTATGGCAAATGAGACGATCCCATACTTCATGTATATTTGACTAAAGTATAGGGGACGTATAGTATAAATATAGCAACAGTATAATGATGTATGGTCAAAGTAGAGGGAACATATTGCAAGCGTATATCTGAGAACTATAGCTGCAGCATAACTGCAGTATAACTGCAGTATAGTTCAAGTATAGCTGATGTTCAGTCAAAGTGTGGCTGAATCATATCTCTCAAGTAAAGCATAAGTATGTAGATTATCTAAAATGGTCTAAAGTTTAGGATAAGTATGGTTATAGAAGTTATTGTCGTATTATTGCTTATGGAAGATAATCGGATTTCTGAAATACATGAAAATAGTGCCGTATATTGTATATCCTCACGAACAGTATCTAAAACATATTTGACTCACGAAATCATTAGAATCGCGAACTTTTTAAATTTTCGGATTAGCTGTCATTTATGATACATTATGTTTTATTCCGTTGCTATATCTTCAAAAACAAATGAGTACAATTCTATGTCCGATACTTTTGTAATACCTAAGTATAAATAAAACATAATCTATATATAGCTATATACTCAAGTATAGATGAAGTGTAGCCTAAACTCCAGGTATACTTAAGTATAGATGAAGTATATCCCATACTTCAGCTAGACTTCCACTATACTTAAGCTATACTTTATCTATACTTTTTCAATATACTTGAAGTATGGGATTTTCTCATTTACCTTACATTTTTATACTTTGGAAAGTCAATGATTTATAACTCCCAGATTTGTGATTTTTACTCGGCAAAATCACGCGAAAGGGATGGATTTGCAGATCCTGTTTTCTTGTGAACACCAGGCCTTGGAAAACAGCTTTGCTGTTTGAAATAAAGCAAGAACTAAGAAAAATTTGAAACAATATTTAAAATTATAATAATTGTATTGTAAACTATTATTAAATACAAGTAAAGCAATAAACAATTGGGCAATATTAATATATTCCGCTCTTTTCACAATTTTGAAAATTATTTGTGTTTATTTTGTAATTAATTATTATTTTATTTGCAGAGACTTTCTTTTCTGTGGTCCCATAACGTAAAGAAAGTCGGATCTTTGTACTACTTCCTTACAAAATATTACGTCCCCTGATACCAGGTCGGTGTTCGGCCAAAACGCAGCAATTTTAGCTGTCGCGTATTCGGGCCTTCGCGTTCAACTTCGTGCAGATCCATACAATTTTCTGCATATCCTGCTTTCTTACCCAACCCGACTCGCCAGAAGTGTAATACTGTCTTCATTGCAATAATTATTAAACAATTATCTTCGATTATATTATGATCTAAAAAACTCATTTTCGATTATGTGTAGACCCTGCTTTCTTAAATATCACGGCAGTATAATTTCGCATATAATATAGGTCGTATCACAAACAGTTCTGGATTTTAGTGGATGAACTTAGAGTACGAAATACTGCACTGAACATCAAATTATTAATTTGTTATCAGTAAATATAAGTGTTATATTTTTATCTTTTTTCAATATGTATAATTTTTTTTCTTGTATTCTATCTTCAATGAGAACGACAGAAATATCGTTTCATGAAAACTTTTATATTCAAACCTGCATACTAAACATTAAAAATATATGTAGGAAGGTATAAAGTTTACGCTGTAATTTTAATTTAATTCAATAAAAATGCTGGACAATCGTAAATTCTGCTGAGTATAT
>CAKNWU010079069.1:0-24279 GCA_932072015.1 Andricus quercustozae
CGTAATAAAAACTTTTTATTTTCGAGGGGGAAAAGCGACTTTGAACAAATTTACCCCGCCCCGCCCCCTCAGGAGGCAGGGAGGGGGGTAACTTTGTAATTTCAAATGGGAACCCCAATTTTTTATTACAGATTCAGATTCTTCTTCATGAAATACATAAGTTTTGTTCGACAAATTTTTTTCGATTCGCGAAAAATTTTTTTCGATTCACGAAAAAAAAAACTCACCCCCATGTCTCCTGGGGGTGGGGTGGGGTAAATTTTGTTCAAAGTCGCTTTTCCCCCTCGAAAATAAAAAGTTTTCATTACCGATATTTGTGTCATAGGATGCGTACGATTTTACGATATTTCGATGTCTCAAGTTAAAAAAAACACCCTGTATACAATAGTTCCCGAGAAAAAAATGATTGAAAATATGCTATTTTTTTATGCGTTCACATTGGAATGCCCCCTTAAAGCAAAATATCGCCATATCGATGCATTCATTACATGGATGAATTTATTTGTAATACATTTATTAGCAATTTGCTTCCTCATAGGGGGAGGGTTTTCAATAGCCAAAAACACTTACACTCTCAAAATACTTTTCAAATTAATAATTCCGTTCTAATAAAAATCTTGTTTCAAGAAAATCAAAGAGACCATCAAAAGATCAATTAATCTATCTTGTTACAACAAACAAATATCGTACCGACCGTATTAGTACCATTTTTTTCTTTACAAGTGCTAATCTTTTTCTATGTAGTCAAATCAAAATTACCTGTACAATAATCTAAAATTCAAATTTTGTTCTGAGTTTATACGGAAGAAATAAATCAATTTTCCATCACAACGGAAAATTCAGTAATTTGTAACAGAAAATTTAGAAATTTCTAACTGAATTTTTCTACAGTATGAATTATAAGATTTATGAAATTGAATGAACCCTTTCACACATGTTTCCTAAATTTGAAACTTTTCTATCAGTGCAGTGCATGTAAAAATATTAGCATTGATTCAAGAAAATATCGGTACGAATACGGACCAAGTCTAAGATTTATTATTTACTATACGATTTCTCATTAATATTACATTCAAATTTCTTCCCGACAGTCCCAAATTGATAGCGCTGTCGTAGCTACGCAACAGGCGTATATGTACTGGCGCTTGCAATCGGGCTGGAGCAGTTCATGACTCACAATCAGCCCTGAAAGACAGCGGAAAGGGATCGAAATATTCATCGTAGGTCCCGATTCCTAAACTTCCAGTTTTTAGTCCGAGATCATTGAACACGCTCCTGGAGGTCTGAAAATCACTTCAAAATTTCGGGTGCAAATTCCAATGTGTAAATTAGAGTTATTGAAACTGAATTTTCTTAAGCTTATCTTTAAATTAATAAAAGTTTACGCAATTATTAATTAAATGTATTTTCATACAACTTCAGTTACCCAAAAAGTAAATTTTTTCTGTTCCAACCCGAATAAGAAAAAAAAATTCCATTAAGATTCCGAACAAAGTCTCATCTATTTTGTTATGCGTTAAGCAACCCAAGGAATGTTTTTGGGATTAAAGTCAATCGAGATAATGGACATATTTACCTACGAACTATTTCAAAAAGTAAAGAAAACTTATGTTACACGTGCTAAACAAGGGTGGTTAATATTATTTCTTATTCAATTGAAGTGTATTTTGATCATCATTTTAGCTTAAAATATTTCTGTAGCTTCTTTTCAACTTTTCTATCATCATATCAGAAAATCTGACGATGAGCGGGCACGTTCTTTTTTTATTTTTAATGTAATTTTTTACTATTTGATCAATTTTGTCGAATTTTGTATAATTTGACCTGAAAATTGAATTTTTTATCTTTAATAACAGACGTTGTCTCATATGTTCAAAAAGTTTTTTAAGGGCTCATATACCTAAAAATATTATATAAAATATCGTGCTACATCATTTGCAGAATTCATTTTAAAAATCGTGACTAAACGGAGAAAATTTGTTCATTAAAATTTACCCAATTTGTTCGGTAAATGGAGGACATTACTGCATTTAGATAAAGTTTACAATTATTTCAGGATTTAATACAAAACAGAACTATAGATAATGCAAAAGAGTTATGTAAAATCTCAAGTCCAAAAGTGAAGATTCTGTTATGTAATAATTGATATAAGGATTTTATTATTTTCATAACAGTATATTATAAAATAACGCAAAGTATTGTAAATTTTTATTAAATGAATGATATAAAGTTTACTTTTGTGTGATATTAACGATTCACTTAAAAGAAAGTATCGATTGCAGAATTTTTAAAGAGATTTTCACTTTTATTAGGAGAGGAATTACATTACAGTAAGGTAAAATGAAAATCGCTAGGAACGTCAATATTCTCAGGGCTGAAGTTTAAAGCCAAGTCCCCCGTATAAACTTTAACATTTTTAAGTTTCGGCTGATATTGTAGCATTTCAAAAAATATTGCAATATATAGACTATCCTTTCCTCTCGGTAGATAATACTTATTAAATTACTAAATAAAAGTAGAATGTCTTTAAAAATTGACGTGTAAAGATGCGGGTGATGAAAAAACATCGGACGATACTGGACAACTGACTTCGAACTTCGAGGCGGAAGATTCCCGATGCGATATTGGATGTAAAATTTTATTATCACATTTTCAGGTAAAGTAATTAATTTTCAATACAAAAAGGGAATTTTCAAAGAATTAGTTAAATTCTTATCCAAACTGATGAATCTTTAATAGGAAAAAAATTAATTCTCGACAAAAAGGGTTATTGTTATATTAGAAAAAGTTGATATTTTCAGCAACAGCTATTTCACTTTTCAATAAAAAAATTGTGGACTTGCGCCAAAAAATATAAAATTTTTAAGAAAAGAGTCGAATTTTCAACCAAGAAGGATTCTTCAATCAATAAAAAAATCCTATCCCAAAATGTTGAGTTTTCAATAGTAGCATCTTTAATCAAAAAGGTTGATTTTCTATTTAAAAAAAAGATCAATTTTCAACTAAATGGATGAATTTTCAACTAAAAACCATAATTATTTAACAAAGTATTGAATAGTTTAATTTTAGGTCAGAGAAATAAGTTTTTAAGCAAATAAACTTAATTTTTAACTAAACAAATGAATTTTTTACCAAAATGATTAAATGTGTATGAAAACGAATCTTGGTAAGAAATTGAGTTGAATTTTTAGTTTGAAAAATTAATTTTTAATAAGAAAAAACTATTTTTTAACCAAAGAAATTAAATAAAATACATGAATTTTAACTAAAAAGGTTAATTTTCTACCGTAAAAAAAAGACAAACTTTCAACAAAATAGATAAATTTATAACTAAAAAAGAACAATTTTCAACAAAAAATAGATTAGTTAAATTTTCAGATAGAGAAATACGTTATTGAGCAAATAACTTCAATTTTCGTGGAAGTATTAAAATTTTTTTCAATAAAAAAACTAATTTTCCACCAAAAGGAAGAATTGTAAGTAAGTGGAAGCATTTTTCATTCATATTGAATTTACTGGAATTTTCTCGCTATAATAAGGAAACTTCTGTAAATCATGTACAATGTTCTCAAATAATATAAGATTTTCTGTAAAATTTATAACAAAATGTTGCAAAATGAACCGAGTTCTTTTTCTAAAGAAAGGGTAATTAGTGCGCGCATAGCATGCACAATATTTTAGTATTTTTAAATAGTAGACACGCTTATTAATAAAATGTTACAATAACAAATTTCGATGAAATGGAGACCAAATCTTTTTTTGTAAGGCCCTGACGTACTCGTACTTTAACTTTATAGCCGAGATTTTTTTCTGAATATTCCAACTGTTAGGTCAGCCATGAAGTTTAGGTAGGTGGTTCGAAACCCGTCACAGCGTTTTAGATTTTTAAAAGCCCCAATATCGTTAAAAGCGTGCGAATATATTGTATGTAATGTGTTGTAATTTAATATAATTGTTAAAGTTAAATTGTGTATATGTACCAACACTATACTTATGAGTTGTATGATTTGTGTATAAGTGTGTCTGTAGTAGTGGATGAACTTCCACAGAATTTGTTTTTCAGCAAGAATGTTTTTTTTGCTAGCGCACGAAATTTTACATGACTGGGGTGTAGAATTCACATATTTAGAGACGTAGACTTTGTTTTCATTTATTGAAACTGTAGCTAAAAGTTCGACTCATTGTACCCAACTATCATGCAACCTTTATTATCTAGTTGTATTATTTCTTACTGAATCGTGAATTAAATTATAATGAATTTATATTAATAATTCATATTTTCACATCAAATATTGCACTATTTCATTTTACATGAATGAAAGTGAAATTTTAATATAATGCCGTAATGTCCTCCGTTTACCGAACTAAGTTATGTAAAATTTAACACACAAATATTGTTCGTGTATCTGCCAGACTACTAAAGTATTATGAGAAAAATCAGTACTGAAGTAATATTAATTTTATTTTTTCTACAAGGCTAAATAGGAAAAAAACTACTAGAAAAGTCTTACTTCATTTTTCTCTCAATTTATACAATACCAAATTCATGTCCCAAAAAAGTTCAACCAGTTTTGTCAAGGAAAAATGTTGTTATGACAAAAGTACTAGAAAAGATACATTCAACATTTTTACAAATGCTTATAAGATTTATGTTCCAAAAATAATCCTGCTGAAACGGGATGAATTTGAACTCTTTTGGTACTTTAATCAAATAAAACTTTTGTTACATATAATAGAAAACTTCGTTTTTTAAACAAGAAACTCATATATTTTTCGATGAATTTTTCTAAACTGATCTTACACTCATGCGCAAAATGAATTCAAATTCAGTTATAGTAACTACATAAGGCTTTAGTTAGGTAATTTTCAAATTTTATTTTGTAAACGTGAAGATTATTATATTATATTCAATAAAAACATAATGGTACTCGATCTGGGCTAAGTTTAGAACCAGGAAGGAACCCGACGATTTCTGCACGGGTATAATAGATGACAATAATATTGATTTAAGGTTTCTTTTCATTGGAGAGTTGGCATGTGGGTTTGAAGATAATGCAAATCAATGCGGATATGGTGTCGTAAATCATATGATTCCTTTATCACCGGTGGCTCAACCTGTTCACGTCCGTAGCACGATTCAAGTGCCACCAGCACATCCGGCTGCTGTCGAAGTTAAACGACCACAACCGATGGCAGTGCCTCAATACGTTGCCATTGTGCCAGAAAAGCCGTACCTGATAAACGTAAATCGACCACTACCGAAATCTGTTCTTCGACCGCTGGAAATCAGAGTTCCGCTATCAATGCCACTTGCTCACACGCTCACTCTGCGGTGTCCTTTCATAGCGGTATTGGTTACCACCGGGACATCAGTCTTCGATTTGGAAACGGTTCGGGTCAAACTCTTAATAGCTCCTACGCGAGCACTTTCATCGGATCTCTGAAAACACCTGGTCTTCCCCTTGTAAGACCAAGTTTAGGTGAACACGTTAACTTGAATCCCAGTCTAAGCTTTCTGGTTATTCCTTCCGGAATTGGTAATGGATACCCCTATTCAGTTCCCCTCAAGAGATTTTAGTTAAGTTCGTCCCTGTAATTGAATGATTGCCAATAAAGTAAAAGTTACTTATAAGTAGTTTGTTTCTAATCATTAAAGCCTATTTAAAATTGTGTGTAAAATTGGTATTGCATTTATTAAAGTGAAAATTCTTATTTTTATAAATGATGCTGCAATAGGTGTTGGGAAAGTTGCAGAAATAGAGAAATATATAATTAAGGAACCTAACAATCCTGCAGCTATTATATTCTTTAATGGGCCTCATCCTAAAAGCAAAGTGTATATTAGGATTTATATTAGAGTATTAGAATTCGAACTTTTCCAAATTTTAATTACTAGATTTTAATATATGTACGAGATATCATCCATAAAATAAAAACTTTCTCCATAAAACTTGAAGAACATCTTCATAAAAATGATACTTGAGAAAAAAATATCTTACTCTAAGGTTAACAGCGCTGTAAGAAATTTCGGGGATTTTACTTAAACTTTGTAAGAAAACTTTCTCAAAGCGGGTAAAGGAAAATCGAATTTCCAAAATGTTTTGAATTGTTCAGTAACTTTTCCAGTTTTTTAAACACATTCACAATTTTCGGGATTTTGTACTAAAAGTTTGATAGACTGATAAATACGGGCAAGTTACAGCTAGATGACTGACGGTAAAAGTAAGCCACAAGTGAAATCAGTCTTCGGGTCCCTAAGTAGAGGGTCGGTAAACCTCTTTGCCAAGTTCGACACAGTTATCGAGAGTAACATTCACTTTGTCACTTTGTCTTTTTCTGGTACGTGGTCAACATCAAATGAATTCTTTTATATAATTCAATTTAATTTAGTATGCGAAAGAGTTATCTTGACACATGACTTCAAAGATGGTTATTTTGAGTATGTAAACATAATAATATTAACGATTTTTGTTCCATTTTAATAATATTTTGGTAACCATCAATTTAGATAGCGGAGTTGTAAACTTATTAACACATCTCTACAAATGCTTTATTTAAACAAAAATTCCATTTAATTTTCTTAATTCGTTATTTCCTTTACCTTCTCTAGAGCAGATGCACAATTTTCTAATTATACTTAGTTTTGTCCATTTTGTACATGTATTGATATCAACATTCTGGGGATCAAAAATTTAAAAATATTTTTCTAAATGTGTGCAATTGAAACCCTTCAACTTGTGTATGATTGATTAAATTGCAACTAATAATTGTTAGAATTCTATATTGGAAATGTTACAACTACAATTAAACGTTTAAGTTTCGTTAATCGATCTATCTATACGATCTATCTGCTTCCACTCAGAGAAAAAGTTCTCTTGAAAAAAAAGCATCGTCCTTTTGCCTGTTTTGTTTTGAAGCACTCGAATATCTTTTTATACAAATATAATTATTTGGCTGCGTGATTAGGTGAATTTTGATGCAAAAGGATAATGTTTGCTGTCAAAAAAGACTATTTCAGAGAAAATTAATTTCTTTCAACCAACTTTCAACCTTGAGTGTCGAGTGCTATATTACAAATTTACGAACACAATTAAATTGAACTTCAATCAATAACTAAAATAGTAAATTTAACTCTGATAACAAAATACTTAGAATTTAAACAAACTTTAAGCTCCAAGAATAATAAATTTGTAATCCTAACAATGCACATAATATCTGGTGAATGCGGTTTCCATGAGTATGCGATATAAAAAAGATGCCAGCTGTGTCATTTAAAGAAGAATCGAGTTTGCGAGAAATTAAATATCCTTCAGATATATGATACTGCGAGATTCACGAGGTGAAATCATCTTATATGGTAAAGAGATCCGTGCGAAACTAATGTGATCTACTTGTTGTCATTCAATTATATACACAGTATGCATTCCTTAATTTCTTTTTACGTTTTATCTCAAGAACTTTATATTTAAAATTAATTCAAATTGAATTTTCGTTAATAAAGAAACAAAACCACGTTATTACATTAGACGATTCTTTTTGCCCTGCGGAAGCCCTTAAAAACTTGAATTGCGAATGAATAATCAATAAAGTATAACGAATTTTCCCAACCATGTAATAGGAACAATACGAAATTCTTCTGACTGCTTTTTTTCATAGAAAACAATCTGTTCATTGTCGGTATTCAAAGCGAACTTGCTATGAAAGACCGGGAAAAATGGACGTCGATTGAGCATTCGACAAAGAAATAGCAAAAATTAGGTCATGCACTTAATTTTAATTTATTAGTTACTTATTTTGATACATATAATGTCTTTTAAAAGTAAAAAATGGACACCACTGTTAATATTTTAAAAGACGTTAGTTTTTAATGTTTCTTTTTTCTTCAAACCACTCTTGACATTTCTGAGCGAAATTCTTTACCTGATATATTGTTCTGGGGTTCTGGCTCATCTTACTTTTTCCTATATCAAGAGAAGAAGAGGGAAGGGGTATGTGCACGAAGCGAGTTAAAACTTTTAATTCAGTTTCGTTTAAGTGTCTCCTAGATATGTACTTGCTCGTCTTGCGGTTGTGTCCTCTTCAGTTTGCGCCAACCATCTTCGTAATTGTATCTACTGTCGCCGTAGATGATGTACGTGGCTTAAACATTTGTACCGATTTTCCTACACTTCCCGAAGAAATGTGGTCTTTTCTTGGGACTTGGTTCACGTGGCCGGAAGAAAACGCCAGGTCTGTCCTAGGTTTAGACCTTTGCTTAGACCTAGGTTAAAACATAGGTTCATGTCCGCCTACTTTTGTTTATTTAAAAAAAATTGAATTCATTTCCACACAAATTTGTCGAAGAATGTAATATTGTTAACAAAAATAGTATTAATTAAAAAAATCCATTGCAAAATTGATAATTTCATAAAATTTTATAAAAATTTCATTCTTTCATGCTAAAAAGTGAAAATGATTTTATTTTATTTTTCAATTTTTTCCCCCATAATTTCTGAGAAACTATAAATAATTGAATTATTTACTATTCTTTAACAGCATAGCTATCAAGAATTTCAAAAACATCTGAAACATCTAAAAATAATATCTCAGACTTTAAAAAACGGCAAGCTGATGCAATTGCAAGCTTAATTCAAGGTCGCAAGTTACCTCTGACTTATTTTCTGGGCGATTCATTTCTCTTGCGATAAGGAGTCGCACCTAATGCGGTGCCCAGCGACTTCGTTCGGAACTAATGTATCATCATAGCTTTGATGTCAAAGAATAATAAGTAATTTAATTATTTATATTTTCTCAGAGATTATAGGAAAACAAATTTTAAAATAGAAGAAAATCATTTGTCACTTTTTGGCATCATAAAATGACATTTTCATAAGATTTTATGAAATGATCCATTTTTCACTGGATTCTTTAATTAATACTATTTTTGTGAACCACATTACATTCTTCGACAAATTTACGTAAAAATGAATTTAATTTTTTTTTTTTTATAAAAAATTTTAGGCCACGTGGATCAAGTCTCAAGAAAAGACCCAATTTTTTCGGGAAGTGTACTAAGTGGGTTAAGTGCCAAAAGCGTATTTACTACACCAAAAAGACCTGTATATATACAACTTCCTATTTCTTTTGTAAATATAATTAGGTTTTGAAAATTCCAATCACTCAATCTATGTTCAAAAACTAATATATATTTTTTTGAAATATATAGGTTCTTTTATTTGTTTCCAAAAGCGCCGCGAGCATTCTAACTGAATTTTTGCATTCTGATTAAAAATATTAATTTCATCGAAGATGGTCTACAAATAAGTAGAACTTTTTCCTTAATTATATGGTTTTCCCACAAACGGTCTCGTTTTATTCCACATAGTCGCTTTATGTACAGCAAAGATACTTTCATTATCCTAGGATAAAAAGGAAATGTTTTAGGAAATTTTGAAGTTCGGGTTGAGTGAAAATATAAATTTCCTCGAGGGTGGCCCACAAATCAGTGCAGCTTTTTCCTTCGTGATTTGTTTTATCCTAAATGATTTCTTTAGATTCTAAAAATCTCTCTGTTTATAGATAGAAGATTTTTAATATCCTAGAATTAACAGGAAGTGTGAAAGTATTAATTTCATCGAGATTAGCCCAGAAATCCAGTAAAGCTTTTTTTTTCTTTTTTTTTGTTGTTGTTATTCATACAGGAGTTAATTTTATTCTACGCAGTCACTTTGTTAACACACAAATAAAAATGGATAGTCAAGCTTAAAGTGTCAAAATTAAGATTGTCCGTCTGATCTTCTAGATAGAAATAAGTACCATCCATAATTTTTTTTACCCAGTCAGACAGACCATAATTTTAGCCTGCTTGAATATCCACAGGTGTTTTAGATTCGCTTTAGGAGATTCAATTACGATAGAATGGCATTTGCTGTGATAGAAAATGGCATTTCATAGGTGTGTGCAGTCTGCGATGGACTGAATACGTCAATCCGGCAACAATCTCGTGCACCCTGAGGACACGGATCGACTCAAGGACGACCGCTTTCTGCATTTTTCCCGCAAGTCTCTCAGCATTTCGTTGACACGTAGGGAGATATGATAATAAAGCACTTTTAGAACCGCATTGTGCGTGTGTATGTACATCGTTCCCGCGTGAGTTGGTAAACTAGATATTATGTGTCCTAGGTGCTCGGAGTGTGCATGACAGTCTCTGAAGCTATCATCGAGAATGTCTTGTCTCAAAATGTAGCAACGGTATGATAAAGTGGAAATGATACCGTCTTGGCACGCTAAAATGAATATATATGTTACGGTCCAAGCCCGGTGAGCGGTCCATCCGCGGTTCAACCGGTCGCGCTGTAGTTGGCCCAACGCTCCTTGGTCCAAGCCCGAAATAACTACTTACTTCGGGCTTGGACCAAAGAGTGTTGGTCTAACTGTGGAGCATTCAAACCCCATTGGTCGAAGTCCGTAATTACTTTCTTATTCTTATTTCTCTTCTTACTGATTTTAATTCAATGTATTAAAATTATGTAATCTACTCAGTGGATCATACTGAATGTCTGATAAGACATTTGCAAATTCTCACTGAAACGATAATACATTTATAAAATGAAGAAAGTAAAAAAATCAAAGTTACCTCTCATATTTGAATTGAAAAAACACCTTATTATTCAGAATTTTTAATAGTTTATGGGACATAAATTACTTATTAAATATCTTACCAGATTGCAAAAAACAAATTATAAAAAAAATTCTACTATACGGCGTTTTCAGTATTAGAAAAAAACTATTTTAAGTGAAACTGTGACTATTTTGTAAGGCGGTGATAATTATTGTAAATTGTTCAAACAAATTCTATTAATTCTCACAAGAGAAAATATTCGTCAAGTTATAAATTAATATTACAAATTGAATAATAACAGTTTTTTCAAGATACACTTTTCCTGAGTTCTCGTTCGTTGAATCCACTAAGGACTAAGTTCTTCTTCAAAACAAAGTGTTTTTCAGATTTAACAAGGAAACTTTGAGTTTTTAACAACAAATTGTTATAAAAATCTGACAAAAATAAAGAATAACCGAGGTCCAATCAGGATGTTAGTCATTTTTCCACCATTTTTCCATCTGCAATTGTTTCGCTGTATCAAAATATTGTTTGAACAATTTTCATATTTCATAATATTAAGTCATGATTAATGAAAATTTCGTTAGTTTGTTAGCTGCTAATTGTTTAAAATGTAATTAAATATGTATAGCCTAAAACAATTACAATAGTGTATTTCTTATTGATTAATTTTTTTTTCAAATTCAAAAGTCGGAAAAAGTAAATTCTACTATATCAGTTCCAAAATGAGATCACGAAAAACAAAATATCTTTATTGGTTTCCAAATTAAGATTTTCATTTTCAATTATGTTATATTGTTCATGAGAATTTTTCAAACAATATTTTTTACAACAAAACTATTGCAGATAGAAAATTGGTGAAAAAATAATAGACATTCTCGTTGGCTCTTGTTTATTCTCTATTTTTTCAGATTTTTTCGGACAAGCCTAAGTATGGAATAAAAATTATTGTTCATGATTTTTTGTTGTTAAAACTTAAATTTTTCTAATAAAGCACTATTCCGCAGCAGATTCGCCGAATCATAATCATAATAATCAATATCATAATCGAAAACTCACCGGAAGCATAATTTTAAAGAATAACATGGTTTAAATAAAAAAAATCACTCAACCCCCAGGCTGCTTATTTTGAATTTTTTAATACCAAGAAAAAATCCTATCATACTTAGCAGACCATCCACTTTATGGATTTGAAAGTAGAAAGTGAATTTTTTGCCTGTATATCAATGAAAACACATAAATAAAATACATGGTAACTTTAATAACAAATTCACATTGCATAAATTATTCGTCGTAGAAAATTCAATAAGAACTCATCTGAAAGCTTATTTTATCCTCTAGACACTCATTTTTTTGGTTGAAAATTCTATTAGTTTGGTACAAAAATCAACAACTTGGTTGTTTTTTTTCTCTGTTGACCGAAAAAACTTTATTGGTTGAAAACTCGTATGTTTTGGTTGAATTCAACTGTTATTGTTTTTGAAAATTCAAATATTTTTTGGTTGAAATATCAACCATTACCTTTTTCGTTGAGAATTCATATTTTTTCTTAAATTCAACTGTTTTTGATTTTTAATAAAAATCGTATTTTTTAATATCAATTACACTTTTCTTTAAGAATTAATTTTTGTTTTTGAAAATTCAAGTAAATGGTTGAACTTCTTCGTTAAAAATTGATTTTTTTCTTTTGAAGATACATAGTTTTAGTTGAAATTTTAACTAGTGATCTTTTTTGGTCGAACATTAAATTATTTTGTTGAACATTTGACTTTTTGGTTGACGTTTAATATTTCTTGTTCAAAAATTCGACCATTTGGTTGAAAATGTATCTTTGCAGTTTCAAAATTCAACTAATTTGTTAAAAAATTGAACCCTTTCGCTTGAAAGTTCAACTATTTGGTTGTTAATTCAACTAATTTGTTCAGCAGTAATCTTTTTTTATTTAGAAAATTCGTCCCTCTGGATTAAAATTAATCTTTTTTGATAGTAAAGTTCTTGGCTGAAAATTCAATTTCCTTCTTAACAATTCATCTTTTTGTCGTGAAGTTTCAATTATTAGCTATGAGAACTATTTAATACTAGTATGAGAATACTTTTAATTAAATTCTTTAGACATTTTTTTTATTTTGAGAACATTGATTTGGTTTGAAGATTAACATGTTCCGTTGAGAATTTTTTTTTAAATGAACTATTTGGTTTAAAGTTGAACTACTTTGTAAAAAATTTCTTCTTTTTAGTTGAAGATTCACCAGTTTAGTTTTAAATTTCAGGCTTGAAACTTCAAGAATTTTGTAGAAAATGACAAATTTGGATGAAAATGAACTTGTTTGTTGAAAATTCGTATATTTGGTTAAAAATCAAACTACTTCAGTAGAAAAATTAACTATTTGTACGCATATATATGATAAAATTAGCTAACCAAACATTTTCCCGAGCGTAATTGAAATTAGGAATTTTAATATTTCCTTGTGAATTCATTTTTGTGATGAATTATCTCTTCACTTTCTAAAGGGAAAGAGCCGAATTTTTGTAGCTGTCCATTTGTTTATAATAATTATTTATAATGATGAATGTAATTAATATTATAATAATAAGATACAGTGATAAAAATTGTTTATCAATTTGTAATATTAATTTATAACTTGAATAATATTTTATCTTGTAATAAATAATAGAATTTGTTTAAAAAATTTACATTAATTATCAGCCTCTTAAAAAATATTCACAGTTTCACTTAAAATAGCTTTTTCTAATACTGAAAACGCCGTAGTAGAATCTTTTTTTTACAATTTGTTATTTGCAATCTAGTAAGATATTAAATAAGTGATTTATGTTCCATAAATGTCTATTAAAAATTCTGAATAATAAGGTGTTTTTCAATTCAAATATGAGAGATAACTCTGATTTTCTTACTTTATTCATTTTATAAATGGATTATCGTTTCAATCAGAATTTGCAAATGTCTTATCAGACATTCAGTATGATCCACTGAGTCGATTAAAAAATTTTAATACGTTGGATTGAAATCAGTGAGAAGAGAAATAAGAATAAGAAAGCAATTTCGTACTTCGACCAATGTGGCTTGGACGCTCCGCAGTTAAACCAACACTCTTTGGTCCAAGCCTGAGGTAAAAAGATATTTCGGGCTTGGACCAAGGAGCGACCCACTAGAACCGCGGTAAATAACACTTATGGCCACGTCTCAGGACCGTGAGATGGGTGGCATGATGAGATTACGACGACTGGCCGGCGAAACCCTCGTGCGTCTTGAGGACACGAAGCGACCCAAGGATGACAGGTTTCTGCATCCATCTCGCAAGTCCCTTGGCATATTTTTGACACGCGGGAATGGCTTTAAGGTTACAAACCAGTTATAGTTTCGCACCTCCGAGAGCACCGATTACAAGGACAGAATATTAATATTATAATATCAATATTATTATATTAATATTAAGCGAATATTTTGGGTACAGCTATTGCCGTCCTGGCATGCGAAAATGAAACCTTCTGTATCTGAATTAAGCCCTGATGATCTGAGAAAAGCAAAAGTTTGCTCCTTCGACAAGGACTGTTTTTCTACATTCCTGTGAAAGTTTCCGTGCATTTTCTTGTCGAGTAGCTATTGGTGAAATTTTTCAACTTCTACTTTCCTCACTTCTGATGTTAAAATTCAGGCCAAGGGTCTCAGCCGCCTGCTCCGCAACTTTGTAAAGGAACGCTCCTTTGACAATCATCTCGTGATTTCTGACCATTTTCAGGAGAGCATCTTTTCCATTTGCAACGATCTAAGCTGTACTTAGAACAATTCTTTTATGAAGACATTGAAGATTCAGAAGTCCGCGTCCGCCTTGACGGCGTGACACGTATAATCGCGGGACAGGCGAATTGATATGCAAGCTCGTATGCATATGCATGATCTTACAAATGGTGATATCAAGGGCCGTAAACTCTTTCTTCGTCCAGTGAACCACCCCAACCGAGTAGAGTAGAACCGGGACGGCAAGCATGTTAGTCGCAAATACCTTGTTCAACGCAGACAGATTTGACGACCAAATCTGCCCAAGAAGATGCTTGTATCTGTTTCGAAGAGACTCTTTAACTGACATTACGTCCTGAATACGGCTTTGAGGCACGCCCAGGTATGTATGGTTCTCTCCAGTGTTAATATGTCTAATAACACTTATATCCACAAGCTCTGGGTCCTTGAGAACGCGAAGAGTCTTTCCTTTCTTCATATGAATTTTGGCACATTTAGCCAATACAAAGACAATCCCAATCTCTCCTGTGTACTCCTTGACGAATTTTATAGCAGTTTGAAGTTTGCTTTTACCAGAGGCATAGATCTTCAGGTCATCCATATAAAATACATGAGTGACCTTACGCTCGCGATGATTAGTTTCACCACAGTTGTATTCAGAAGAATTTCGTAGTGCGAGAGATAGAGGCAGAAGTGTGATGCAAAAAAAGCAAAGGGCTCTTGGTATCGCCCTGAAAGACGATAATTTCCAGATGTTATAGTAAATCTAGTTTTTCAAAGGGGCATTAATCTCTCTATGCATCTTACTATGTGTGGATGCACCTTCAAGCTTTCCAACATACAGATGATGAGTCTATGAGAGGTTGAATCAAAAGCTTTCCGGTAGTCAATCCAGGCCATTGACACGACGCGCTGATGGGCTGCAGCGTCTCGACATCCTGCTACAAGATTTTTCGAGCCAAGTATATCGTACATCTCTCGCCATACGGGCTCAATTCTTCGGACAATCCTGTTAATCAGGATAGCTGTAAAGATCTTATACAGTGTGTCTAAACAAGTTATTGGCCTGTAATTCTCTGGGTTGTACAAGTTGCCCTTGTTCGGTAGGATTATAGTGCGTCCTAATACCAACCACTGCTGAATGGGCGTTTCCGACTTTAAATATGAGGTGAATATGCGGGCCAAATGCTGGTGTGTAGAAGTAAACTTATTCCACCAGAAGATCTTGATACCATCTGGTCCTGCAGCGGAAAAGTTCTTCGTTCCTCTAAGTGCTTTTTTCACCTCTTCGGCAGTGATTGATGGACATTCCTCCTCAGATGTTATCAGGTTGTCTCAAAACTGCTTGAAGCGGATATTATCAGTATCTTCTTCAACTCCAGTGTTTTTGGAATCCTGTATACCTCTCTCCAAAACTTCTCTACCTCGTTGGACGTGGGTGCATTTTTACAGAAGCAGGGTGATCGCGGAAGAAGCGAGATGGGTCAGCGAGGAACTGTTGGTTTTCCCTGATCCATCTCTCGCTTTATATAATTTAAAAATTAGGTTAAACAACCACCGCAAGGTCACACTCATGGCCACGTCTCACAACCGTGAGATGGGTGGTCACATATATATTACAATGATTGAAAATAATTACAATGGGTAGATTTATTGTAATAACACTGAAAAAGCTTAAGTGTCAAAATTTTAACCTTTTTAGTCACAAAGAACATAACTCAGTAATGAACAAATAATAAAACAAAAACACGCAGCAATTTAAATTGAATGGGCGAAAGTCAATTGGTATGAAGCCACGTGCTTTATTATTATTATTATAACTAAAAACAAACTCTTTTGTTACAGAACTAGTATTTTCCTACCTATTTTCTTTTTCTTTGAACATTTTTTCAGTTATAGCGGGCGAAAATACTACTACCCATTTAATCCGCTTTTTTTTTAATTTTTAGTCACTCGGGGGTGCTCATTGTAAGCAAGTAGAAACTGAGATTTAATTAACATTTACATTTAATTTTTACCAAAATGTAGTATAAAATGTTTAGAAATATTAAATTATATTATAATATGAGAGGATTGTATTTTTATGCTTGCTGGTTGCATATATTCCACGTAGATGAAGTTACTTAGTGCATTTGTGGTGAGGCAAGAGTCATTAACATTTTATGACTTGAGCCGTGCATGCGAATTAACCCAGGACATTTCCGAAACTAGGGGCGATTTCATGCACATTTCGAGCTCAGAAATTAAGGACTGACCACATATTCTAGTCCGTGCGAAGAATATACTAAGCTGTTAGTAATAAACTATAAAATTGTCATAGATAATTAAATATCAAATATTATTATAAATAATTATAATTTATTATATTATTATAGTGTATTAATGGAAGCTAAACATTTCTTAATGAACCAATAATTTTGAAAGCATTTTGATAAAGGAAAAAGCTTTTGAGGGAAAAGAAACTGATGAAAAATGACCATTTTGTACAACATTGGTATCATGGAAATGTTCCTCACGCAGAAATAGTAAATGTGAAAAATGTATATTGAGTCTCCTTACATCGTACGCTAGTTGCAGGGTTAAACTGCTTGAGTGGGGATAAGCGTAGCTGAGGCCTAACTTTGGAGCATGGGAGGGAGTAGAGAGCAAGAGAGTAGCGCCAAGGTTACGTCTCAGTTACGCTTATCCCCACTCTGCCCCCACTTAATCAGTTTTAGTCTGCGAATAGCGTACGGTGTAAGGAGGCTCATTCATAAATTCTGAACTCAAGAGCTTGCAAGACTTTATTACAAAATATTTGAATTAGAATCTAAATGCTAAGTACACGTTGAAAACAGTCAAAAAGTTTCCAGTTTCTATGAAAATAACGAGTAAATTTAAATTTTCATTGCACTTTAGTAAATAGAAGAGGATCTTGAGCCATGATGAAAGAATTTCATTTTGAAAAAGCTTATAGAACTAATGCAGAATGAATATTATTGCGAAGACGTGGAACGTCCGGTACTGAGCTAATTGCAAACATTAATCTAATGAGAAGGATTTACAAGCGGTGTAAATTTATTTCTAAGGTATTCGCTTAATTACGTAGATTCCAGGCCACCCTTAAGCTCTCTCTCTGCCTACCCTCTTTACAAAGAGCAACAGCAAGAGAGAACAAAAGGCATTTAGTTTCTCTCCTGTATACAATATGAAGAAGCTGAATAATTAGAAAAGTTCGAAAGATGTTGCATATACATATATGACTCAAAGTTTAGCAATAAGGGAGGAAAATTTACTTATTTTAACTCCATTTTTTAGTAGACTACGCGCAGAAAAAAAGAAGACTTATATGTTTGTAATTTTTTTGTTCCCCATGTTCCAGTTTAACTTTTGATATAATTGACATTTGACATGATGATTTTTTTTTTAAATGCATGTGATGATAGCCAAAGTGACATAAGCATATACTCCATATATACCTCCGAATCACAGCCAACTACAATCACCAAAAAGGTTACACTGAAAATCGACCTTTCTACATGTATTGAACATTTTGGTCAATTATTAACTGATCGACATGAAACCGTTGAGAATCAATTAAAAGCCAGTAAAAAATAAGTTTTGTGCATAAAACTTAGGCATAAAATGTATATTGATTCCGAAAACTCCTGCAGTGAGATTCCGAAAAAGCGCATACCGTTGATATTTTCGAAACCTCGTAAATCGGTGCATTTTCTTGCATTGACTACAAAAATGGCAACAAAAATACCCAAACAATTTATCTACAAAGCCAGAACTTGAAAAAACTACTTTTTAAAAAATGCATAAAGAGGCATTCCAGGAGCAAACGACTATAGCGTGTTTTCAAATACTAGCCCTTGAATAACAGAAAAAGTATAGTTGTAAGTGAAAAACAGCCCTGCCCCATTTTCCAGTAGTCTCCTTCAACCCGAAGAATAGAAAAAAGGCATTCTAAGGTATAACGTGTTTGTTCAAGGGGAGATATTAGAAAAATGTTAGTCAAAAATGAAACCTCACCCCTGCCTGTCCCATTTCTCGTAGCACCATTTCCATTCCATTTCACCAGGTGGTTTTTCCATGTTGTACATGTAGAATATTTTCTTTAAGACAAAAACAATAAAAGAAAATCTATTTAACAACGTATTTTCTCAAGCTTTTACATTGAAAATTATATTTTCGGTTTTGTAATCAGCAAATCCATAATTACGTTATTAAAATACATGAATGTATCAGGTGTTTAAAAAAGTATCGTATCATATTTATTAATATATATATATCAAATTTATTTCATTAGAGAAGAAAAAAGGCTGAGGCTAATCATAAGATCCGTCTTTTTATCTCATCCTTTATGATATTTTTTTTTATTTCTGGTTAATTATTCACATTAAACTAAATTATATATGTATAACCAAAATTTGGTAAAAGAAATAAAATGAAATAAATACCAGAAAAAAAGAACAATCGAATACGATAAGGATCAAAGTAACTATCAAGTTGTATACCAGAATGTTAAGTACATTATCATATTTATTTATTGTTTAAATAGTAAAATTTCATAATGAAATATCTCAAATTTAAGAATAAACTTTTTGGACATAAAATCAATTGGCGTATTCGTCAGTATTACTTCCATATTCCATATCAAGGCAAAGGCACTGATTGATTTTATTTCCAAAAAGTGATTCGTAAATTTGAGATATTAATTAATTTTATTATTAGATTTCACTATTTATTAGACTAAATAAATATTATAATAATATATTTAACATTATTGTTTTAGTCTCTAGAGTTACTTTTATCCATAGCGTATATGACTTTTTTTTTAATTGCGTAATTTTGACATTTAAAAAAATTCACCTTATACTAATTTACAATTAAATTTCTCATCTGCGACAACATTCGGAGGTTTACTTTCAGGCGAGCCTTAAGCACTTTTTCATTAAAACAATCAAATAATTGCAAGGAATCACGGTACAGATAAGATGGGATTACTAACTAATGACATAAGAAAAAGTATAGACTAGATTATTTAGGACTAGTTAACTTCTCAATAATTTTTTCGTTTGTTTTTCATTCTTATTGTTTAATTTGTAGTATCCATAGTTAATTCAGAAATTCCTAGGACGTCTTTTTCCTAGTTTTGTAAAGTCATGTAATACCATCCTTTATTTTTAGAATAAATTCTATTCTATTTTGTGGAGGAGGATATCCAACAGAACAAAAATTTTCGCCAAGCTATAAACCAACGTTGGTGGGATCTAAATATCACGTATTAAGGGGGTGGGATGTCATCGAAAATATCACTGCTGATCCCTGGAGGAGGGGGGCGGGGGCATCTTAAAGGTATAACGTTCTATTTTTAAGGCTGTGTCTAGTTCTCCTGAAAAATTATCAGAGATGGCAAATTTAGACAAAATTTTATCTTTGGTTATGAATGTGTTTATATAAATGACAATATGTGATGAATAAACACTGTTTCAAAGATTTAATCACGAATTAGTCGAATTTATGCTGGGCAGTAGGGGTTTCTGAATGGGAAGTTAATTAGCGATCGAATTCCTTCGAGTAAAGCGGAAAGGCCCCGAATTGCGGAAAAGCCATGGGCAAGTATCGATATTCCGACTCAAGTACAGAGCTTCAGCCGAGGGGTACACAACTCCTGAAATCGGTGTACAAAGTTCATTGCAATCACCCTGTTGTCACCTTGCAATCACTGCAATCTCATTGGAATTTCACAGTGCAATCATGCAATCGGTGTACAACGAATTTTGAAGTTATGTACCCCTCGGCTTCAGCTCATAACACAATCTGACGTTGCCATAAACACGTGCTCATTTTGTATATATTTATTTTTTCTTGAACGCCGTTTGGCGATATTTCAATTAAATATAATCAGTGAAAGTGAATGGCACAAGGTAGAAATCTTAAATTATTTGAGTGTAAACGTCGATTAAATTTATTTTGCTAAAAAGGTTTGTAATTATTTAAATAAAGATTCACAGCGGCTTATGTTATTACCATACCTTTTGTAATCATTCTTATGAATCAATCTTCATCTATGGATTTAGGAGAGATGCCGCAAGTTTATTTTACTGATGTTGGAAGATTTTATAATAACTATTGAGTTATTTCCTTGGCATTAATTTTAACGTTTTGTTTAATTGATATTTATAACATAAACTGTTATCTATGTGGTTGCGATGATTCTTTTGATATGAAACGGGCCGCCCATATACCACGTGAACAATTTTTTAACACATTTTTTACCCCTTCTGAAAAAACGTGGAGTTTTAAAGCCCTCCCCCCTCCTCCTTCTCTGTCCACGTGGACGTATTTACTATTTTATGAAAATATGGATATTCTTGTTATTCAAAAGCAAAGAAGCCAAAAGGAGCGGTGAATAGGCTACAAATACTGTTTGTCTTAAGAACATAAGCTTAACGATACAAAGCAGGATGTCCAAACAAAACAATAGTGGACTTTTGCCATATCTCTCCCACGCCCTTCATACATATACTAAAAACTGTCTACGTGGTATATGGATGCCCCCAATTATCATGACTAACGAAAGTCAAGAAATATTGAATGCGATGCACCACGAGCAGCAGCATCAGTTGACACAACTGTGAGCTCAAGTGGAGCAAAATAGAAATACAGTGCAAGAAAATTCTGGAAATGTAGAAATAGGGAATAAAGTTATACAGACTTTAGTTGATGGCCTTCGGGCAATATACATTGAAGAAAATATTTCTGAATTTGTAGAGCCAAAAAATCCGAATCAATTTCTCAAAAAACTAGAAAAATTTTTTACTTTGAAGCAAATCCCGGATACTAATTGATTTAATATTTTTAACAGCGCTTTCGACTGTCGAACAAAGTCATGGTTTTAAATACGGAGAAATACTCTAACAAATTTGAATAATTTCAAAACTAAATTTATCATGAATTTGGCTGTAATCCATAATGAACAGAAGGGAACACCCAATCAGCCTAATTATCAGAGCAATTCTTGGAGTGAAAATAACAAATAGGTCGTTGAGGTTTCGATTCCGTAAATACGATCTAGTTCTCCTAATTGTCAGCATGCATACGTTAATTTGAAAAAATCTGATTGTTAAAGCAGTTTTTGTCGTGCAGAGGGTGACACAAGTTACACCATTGGTTATTCAAGTAGGTCCCTCGGCTGACTAGAGATCATTCGCTGTTCGTTTAGGGGTTTAGACTTAGAAGATTTTCTATAAAACTGAAAATTATTAAAGTGCCTTTAAGACTGGGCAGATTTCTTAGTTCTATATTCGCAAAAAGAGACGCTTTCGAACGAATTTGACAAATAAGAGAGCGCCAGTAAGCATCGCACAGAAATGTAAGGCTGCGCTGATTCCAGGATCGCTTCCTATGAACCTGGAGCTATATTAAAACAATCAATCTCTTTTAATCTTTTTTAGTTTTCTATTTCTACATCTGCTCCAGAAAGAGGCGCGTAATTAGAATACGCAATTTTCGACTAGTCATGGATGAAAGAACATTATCGAATATGAAGACAAATGCTTAACTAACTTCTGACTTTGTCTTTATATATGCTCCTCGGACGAGGTAAAAGCTCATTAAGTACAAAATTAGGGAAAATTATAGAAAAAAGTTTTCCCGGATTTCCCGGACTAAAAAATTTAAATATGCCAGGACAAATCGCGTAGCACATTTCCTTTCCGAGAAAAATCCAGTTAATGAAGGAAAATCCGTTATGGAGAGATACAAATCGAAAACATGATGGTAACATGACAAAGTTAACATTTAGGTTTATAAGGTCGTTGATCCAAATCTGACCTCCGAATTTCAAAGTCAAAAATGGCGGATCCAGTATGGCTGAACAAATTTGGAAAAAATTGGGGAACTTTACACAATTGTCCATATTTACGTGTTAGAAGTCGCCGAATCGTAATCTGAAGTTAGAATTTCAAAATAAATAATGGCTTATCCAATATGGCGGAACAAACATTTAAAGAATGATGTTAACTTTGCGAAATTGGTAATGCTCACGGTCTTAAGATACTTGAATCTGAGTATGATGCCACAATTGAAAATTTTTGAACCCATAGGATGACACACAAATTTAAATTCGTCCTGAAAGTTTTTTTTATCACATTTTTCTTTCTAGAGAAAAACAATTACAGCTCAAACATAAATATATTTTCAAAAGTTTTGACAATTATTGCATGGATAAAATTATAGTTATAGAAATATTACATTAAATAGCCCATGTATAGACACGCGTACATAGCGAATAAGAACTAAGCCTTTCTTTAAAACGTAGACTTGTAGATTAGGATGATTCCAAAAATTGTGCAACTACTGAAGGAGCACCCAGGATCAACTTGCCTAGTGATTTCACAGTAGCATCAACCTTATCTACTGATGACGCAGTCGCATATTCTCCTGCTGTTGGAAACCATAAACCTGTGAAGAATATCACTATTGAAACACCAGAGCCTCCAGCACAATCGAATAAAAGTGAAGTGATTCTTTAGAAGGAAAGTGATAAAAAATTTAACATTAAAACTGGATTACGGTGCATAATTAGAAAAACTGATAACAGCCAATTCAATCAAGATTTATTCGAACTATGCTTAAATACTTTGGCGAGTACATACCTCACAGGTTTTGCGAATTGATAAAGGACCCCGCACCAAATGTACAGAAAACCCGAAAGAAAAAAGTAAAAAAAATGGACAATTTTTTAACAAAAAATTGTCAACGTTTCAATTTTTACATGTATTTTAATAGAAAAATGCTTATTTTAGTGAAAAGTTTTTTTTCTCCTAAACTCCTTCTTAGATTTTGCTAAAAGTTTCACATTTTGACTATCAGTCTTACCAAAACAAAAGGTTCATATCTAAGATCTAGGAAGATTAACGGTTTTTTGGGTATACATCATGTTATGGGGGTCTTTTCATACTTTAAACATCCAAGTATGGAAATCATCATTTCCTCGCAACTAAAGTCACTGAAGATTTTTTATTTAAATGCTAGGGTATATGAAATCACTTTCAAATAAGTAAAGGAAGCGTGCATAGCACGGATATTATATATGTGAATTTACTTCAAGGGTTGTTTTATCTTCCCTTGAATATTTAATCCGGAATATCGACATTTCTTAATGACTAAAATTACAAAAAGTTTTCTGATTAATCTATGCGGATAGGAATCATAATTAAGGAAATAGGGAAGGTGTAGAACGACAAGGATGCCGTTGAATTTTTCTAGCGGGTTGTTTAATCATCCCTTACTTAGAGAAGCAGAGAAATTAACTTTTCGTAAGGAATAAATTACCAAAGATCAGGCCTAGAATATCGCTTTAAAAAAAAAGGAAGTGTCCTTTAGGAGTACTTGCATGACAATTTATTTTCAGGGTAGTTGAATCATCCCTTAATTATTAAAACAAAGAAATCGATATTGTATACGGGATAACGCACCACATATTTTTTTATTAACATACTATTGATCAACAAAATCACTTTAAAACCTACATAGGAAGCGTCTTTTAACAGGATTTGCATTAGTATTTATTGTCAGGATCATCCCTTATTTATTGAACAAGGAAATCGACATTTTATACGGGATGAAGCACGAAAGTTTTTTTTAATTTACATTGATCAATAAAATCACATTAAAACATATACTTCCTTCTTTAAAGTGATATTCTAGGTCTGATCTTTGGTGATTTATTCCTTGAGAAAAGTTAATTTCTCTGCTTCTCCAAGTAAGGGATGACAACCCTCTAGAAAAATCCAAAGACATTCTTGTCGTTCTACACCTTCCCTATTTCCTTTAATATGATTCCTATCCTCATAGATTACTTAGAAAACTTTTTGTAATTTTAGTCATTAAGAAATGTCGATATGCCGGATTAAATATTCAAGGG
>CAKNWU010079078.1:0-15175 GCA_932072015.1 Andricus quercustozae
CGACATTCTATTAATATGATTATCTTCTATTAGTATTTCCCTATGAAATATTCATCAAGGTAGAATTAAATTCTACTAATTGAATTTGATTGGAATCTTCTATAAAATTGCATTTACCACGTTATTGGACTTATTTGTCACATAAATGTATTAAACATTTTATTTTAATATCGAAATTTCATTTTCATACTTCAAGACTGAGAAAAATGTAACCTTTAGGTGCATGATGAAACTGAGAAAATTTAAGATCTGTAATCTTTTTATTGTGAATTTGATACAGCAGTATTTCAGTTTATTTTTGTCATGAGGAAAATTAACTTCATGGGTAATTAAACAGTAAAAAATTATTTTTTCACAATAAATTAAAAATTACACTTTTTCTATGTTTTCATTGCATTATTTAAACTAAAATTATTATTTTTGAAAACCAAAATTTACCACAAACGGCTATTTTTGCTTGTTTTATTAAAAATTTGAGCTCCTTTTAACATCTTTTTCCTGTAATATGAAAAATTTACTTCAAAAATCGATACTTTAGAAGTGTTTTCCATATTTTTCGAGATCAGAACTTCTTAGGAAGAAAAACGGAAGGAAATAGGAATTTTTCAGCAATTTTCAAAATCGTTTTTTTAGGATAATAAAAAAAGCCCGGGAACAATGCGAAATTTACCGGGTGATTAGATTAAGAATTGATATAAATACCCTTTAAATCTTAAATTGTTCCGCTTATCTCCCTAAAAAGTATTCATACAGAATGCAGTAAACGTGTAATTAGTAAATTTTTCTGTAATGAAAACTAAATTAACCAAATACATCATTATTTAACTTTTGCAGGGTCGAATAACGAAAACCAACTTTAACTTAGTCATAATCAAATGCCAAACCTCTAAATAGCGATTTAGGAGCAATTTTTATCATATACGAAAATATCGAAAACCTCTAAAGTGTCGATTTTGAAGTGAAATTTGTCATATCACATGATCAAAAAGTAAAGAAGGTCAAATTTTGGATTAAACAAGCAAAAAACACATAAGGTGTAAGTTTTGATTTCCAAAAATAATTATTTCGATTTAAATAATGCCATAAAAATATTAAAAAATTGTCATTCTTCATAGTTTGTAAAAATACAATACTCCAAAAAATATTCATTGATTGACAGAAAATTTCTTCGATTCAAAGATAAATATTCATTGGCTCTCAGTCAAAGAAAAGTTTCTCTAATGAGAAGAGCTGGACAAAGAAGAGTGAAAAAGCCGATAATTGTCAGATTCATTTTAATTGATAATTGACTACCTCTTCTGCTTGGTCGCGGCTTATACGAGTATCATGCAAAGTAGGATATCTAACCAAACAAGGACAAAACTTCAGCGAATCCCCAACGTAAGTATATATATAATAAACCGTGTACTGATAAACAACACGAAACTGAAAAAATAAGAAAAAAAAATTAATTAAAATTTCACCAAAAATAAATATAAATTGATCCTATTTTTCTCTTTTGGTCGGTCATTTACAAAAAATAAAAAAAATTCTGTAACTCCTTGCCTAAAGAGTTAAGAATAAAAATTATTTCAGACGGAAAAATACTGAAAATCAAATCAACAAAACTAAAATATATTTTTTTAAATTAATTTTTTGTTTTGAAAGAGCCAACCTGTAACCCCGAATCATGGATTTTCATATCTTTAAATAAGCTATGTTACTGTATGAGTTTAAAATATAATACAAATTTGAAACGTCACGTGGAATTTTTTGGTTAGCAAAAAATACGGAGAAATTATACAAGTTCGCATCCAAGATTTGATAAAGCGTAAAAATTCAAAAACAAGGTCTGCTATTAATTCAACTAATTTTTATTGCAATTAGACCTTCTTTCTGGTTAGAACGTAAACTGTCCCCTTTCTCCTTCAATTTGAATACTCCCCTAAGACACCTAAAATCGAGAATTTTACCCCATTTTTCCCCTTTTTTGAAAGACATATTTTTTTATGATACCAATTTCAAATATAAACGATTTATTTGCTAATTTTGTAGATTTAAAGAACATCGTCGTGTTGAAAACTAAACCTGGGAGATAAATCAATTCTGTAGTTGCAAATGAAAAACATCTTTATAGATTTACAGGCCAAACTGTTCTAAAAACAAGAGAAATAAGACATTTTTAAACGAAAATAGGGGAATAAATTCTTTTGAATAAGAATAATGTTTATACTATATTACAATTTCAAATTTGAACGCTGCAAGTTAATATCTCAAACAAAAAGATGCATTTTCAACCAAGAGTATTAATTATCTACAAAAATAGACGGATTTTCGACTAAAATGATGAATCTTCAAGAACGACAACAAACTTTCAACAAAGTAGTTCATCTTTTGAGCAAGTATTTAAATTTTCAACCAACCAAATGAATTCTAAAAGAAACGTCTCAACGTATCAACTCAACTGTTGAATTTTGAAGCCAAAAAGACGAATTTTTTATTTAACAAAAAACACTTCAATTTTTAACCATAAAATTAAAAAGGACACATTTTTAACAAAATCGTTGATTTTTCAATCAAAAAATATTTTTCAGAAAAAAAATGTCAACCCAAAAATATAAAATTTCAACAATAAAATGAGGAAAGTTAATTTTCATCCAACAAGAATGAACTTTTAATCAGGAAGGATGAAATTTCAACCAAAAATAATTGTATTTTCTTCTTTGGGTTCTATTATTTCAGATTGCATTTAAGTGGAGAAGAATTATGAGAATAAGGAATAAAAATCTATCTACTCATAAAAATACATTTTTTTTAAGTCAAACATGGACATTTTTAAATTCTGTTGTGTATCGCACGATCTTCTTGAATCTTTTTTTAAATGTATTTTTATCAGTAGAAAGTGCTGAAGTCTTCAACAGATTTTTCCACGGTAGCTATAAAAATATTTTTTTAACCACAAAAATGACTACAAAACTTGCTAAAGAAAAGGCGCTACTGTTGGATAATACTTTCGTTTAATATTCAGGAGATGCCCATATGATATAACAAGTTTTCAATAATAAATAAAATTCCTTTTTAATCCCCTTTTAAGCCCCTATTTCTGAAAATTTTCCTTTCTTACCTAAAATTGAATTACTAAACCGCTGTGATCCATGAAACTTTGAAATCCATTATAAATTTCAAACATCTGTCAAAATTATTCCTCTTTAAATAGCACTATATTCAGACTTCCAACATTTTCATTTAAGCTATATAATATTTTTGTTTGAACGATTTAAGAATGTGATGTATTAATTATAATAGCCAAAATAAGCCACAACTTATTCAAAAGTGTAGATTTTCCACGACCTTAAGTTCTAGAGAGTTGGCTGTCTCTTCTTCTTCCATGATCATTCTTTCCTCTTATGTTTTTTTGAACATGTAAATGTGTATGTTTCACTATTCAATTTAAATATTTTAAACAATTATTTTAAACTAGCCTCAAATCTCTTTTGATTCGTCATAAACTTCTCGATTTGTACAAAAATTCTATAATTCTATACTGATTTTTCTATAATGATTTTCTTATCATTTTTTCGCAATTCTATAAAAGTTATAAGAAATTCAGTATAGAAATAAATAATAATGTTAAAATATTGAGAGAAGTAATGCAAACAATAAATCACCTACAAAGAAATTACTGACTTATTTACTTCACTTATTTCAAATTATTTCAAGGAATTCAAAAATGTTAAAGGAATATCAAAGAATTTTGTAGCATCTCCAAAAATGTCAAAGAATTTCACAATATCAAAGTGAATTCATAGGATTTCAAATTATTTCCATGAATTTACGGGATTTTAAAAGCTTTTAAAGGATTTAGGCTATTTCAACAGATTTCAAAGAATTTCTAGGGATTTCAAAGAATATTATGGGATTTCCAAACATTTTAAGCTCGATTTTAAGGAATTTCTAGAGAAATTTGTAAAAGAAATGAAATAAGGAATTCCGTGCGACTCAAAACATTTTAAGAAATTTCAAGGTATCTCAAGAAATTTCAGAAGATTTAAAAGATTTGATTAAATCTCCAAATATATCAAAGATTTCTACGGCTTTGAACGGTTTTTTTAGTGAACTTAATTAAGTTTAATTTAATTTATATTGTAGGGATTATCAATTATTTCTACTTATTTTTGGGGTTTTTACGATTTCCAAAGATTTCAATAGATTTCAAGGGATTTCAGTCAATTTCTAGAGAACTTTAAGGAATAAAATAAATTTTATTTGAAGCGATTTTTGCGGATTTCAATGATTTCAAGCGATATGAAATAACATATGGAACGTCAAAGTATTGTGTAGGGTTTCCGAAGATTTCTAGGAATTTAAAAGAATGTCACAAGATTTAAGGGATTTCTAGAGAACATTAACTGATAAATTTTATTTATTTTCTTTTCAAGGGAGTTTAAAATAATAATTTCCACAGATTTCTAATTGTTTCAAAGATTTTTAAGTTATTCAAGTGGGGCTACAAAATTTCGAAGGGATTTCAACGGATATTAACAGATTTACAAAATTGGAACGAATTTAAAAACATTTCCAAATGTACCAAGGGTTTCCAATGAAATTTCAAGGGATTTTAAAGATATCAAGGGAATTCACAGATTTTTGCTGTATCAAGATTATTTGCGTAGAATCGCTATTTTTATGTACTTTCATATAAGATTAGAAGTCCACTCATAAATGATTTATTTTGGACCACTGGGTTCAAAATAAAGCATTCCTTTGTAGTTTGTCTACTTTTCACATTAATTCCTTCAATATTTTTGTATTTTTCATTAATGCTGATTTTTCTATAATGTTTTTCTATATTTTATTATTAATTATATAATATTAATATAATTAATAAAAATACATTGTCTGTCGTTAGGAAAATAAAACGGTTTCTATATATGTGATCTTTTCAAAAGAACCCCCTCCTTTCCTAGTCAATAACTTAGAGCCTACCCACATATTTGTTGAAATCTTATGCCGGAATATTTAATAATTTTTATAACAAAAAAAATTTTTTTTAATGATTTCTATTTCTTGAAACAGTTGATTACTTACTACTGAATTCGGAATGGTCGGTCACACAATCCACCATGATTTCACAGATATCACCAGGATTTCCCTGATTTAAAACTTGTTTGGTTTCAGCAGCTCTAATGAGAGGAGTCATACAAAGAAGAGTGAAAAAGCTGGTAATTTCAAGATTCATTTTAATTGATGATTAAGTACCTCTTCTACTTTGGCCGCGGCCTATATTATACAACAGACTTGCTTTTCCAAGAGTATGATCTAAAAATATGTACCCCCCTCCCTTATACGGCCTTGTACGAATCTCTTAATTAATATTATCATCTGAACTCCCTGATCCCCGACTAGAACCGAGTGAATCAAGCTTACCCCGAAAGGCTTAATGGTATAATAATAAATTTCAACAAATACCAAATTAATAACAAGAATTTCATGAAATATTAGACTATTTCTTAAAAGCCAAAATGAAATACTTTTAAATGAAATCTGAAGATTTCCATAGACTAATCTTGGAAAAAACTTCACAATAAAAAGCTCGATTAGAATCGATTAGGTATGGTCAACATCGGTTTTCTTCTGTGTAAAAAATAAAATAGCGCGCACACCAATTGCCCTTCACTTTTGAAAAATTTATTAAACCAAGGGGAAAAAATTCACTGTCTTACAGTATTTTTTGTTTAAATTATGAAACCCGATTCGATGTGAAGGCATCATCGAAATAAAAAAAAGCTCATTGATAACGAGTTTAGAAAATCTACATTCTGAAGATGTGCGAAATTGACTTTTTATCAAAGCATGTTCTTTGCAAAAGCAATCTGAATTGCTGTACTACTAACAAGGGGAGACCGCCAACTGTGATTTTTTTTCCGTTCCTAATTTTTTAAATGAAAACTCATTACTTGAGCATAATTTGCCAAATCAGTAATATGCACTTTTTCACCTTTTTCCACAAAATCGACTTTGAAATGTTCGCTCTAAGCCATATATAGAGTTTGGCGAAAAAAAATGCAATCGGCCGGTAGCTAGGCAATAGCGCTTCGGTTTCATAGCCGGAACGTTGCATTTTCGATTCTTGCTGACTGCACTTTTTTTTAATTTATTTTATTTTTCATTTATTAAATTGTTTATAAATATAATTTTCTTCCATGACCTGTAAAACTAGCTGTGAAATCTATCTCGAGTGTATCCACTGTATTTGTATTTATATTTATATGGTGCTCATTTCACGAGCACTTTGCTTCCCGTTAGCAAATATGTTTGCTTCCTCATAGAGGAAGCATTTGTGGTTTTTTAAATAACAATAGACAAACGTAAGTTTTCATGTTGATCAATTTAAGAACAGAAAGTTACCAAAAATACAAAATTACAAAAAAAAAAAAAAACTTTTAAAAGACAATGACAAATCAGATAAATCAAATTTTGTATTTAGAATGGTAATTTTTCAAACTGGAAAATGGAAGGGGGAAATTCTATCGCACCCCATCCCTTTGTCAGCTTTATGCTAAGTTAATTTAAGTTAAGAGTTAAGTTTTCAATTAACAAAATTAAATTTCAGCCAAGAGGATGAATTTTTCAGCAAAAATTATGTTAATTTTTCAATAAAAAACAATGGAAATCAACGAAAAAAGACGAATTTTTAACAAAAATTCAAAATTAATTTTGAATTATGTTATTGAAAAAAAAATTGACTATTAAAACCCGATTTTGCAAATATTGTGCATTACCATAGCTTCCTTACTGCTCAATAAAATGTATCAATATTATAAGTCAACCGATTCGTCTCGAATCAACACCTCTTTTCTATTCTCACATCAACTTTAAATTATGAGAATGAGAACATTTTTAATATAAAAATAGATTTTTAATATAATATACATGACCATAACTTCCATACTCTTCAATAAAATGTATTAATAATATAGGTCAATCTATTCGTCTCGAAACAAGGAAACTTTTTTATTGTTGTATCAACTTTAAATTATGTTAGTGAACAAAGTTTTACTATAAAAACCCGTATTTTCGAAAATTATGCATTACCATAGCTTCCTTACTCTTCAGTAAAATATATCAATATTATAGGTCAATCGAATCGTCTCGAACCAATGAATCTTTTATATTCTTGCATCAACTTTGAGTTATGTTAATGAAAAAAGTTATACTATAAAAAACCGAGTTTCAAACTTTCAAGATAATAGCGGTGAAAATAAGCCCTTCAAATTTCATCAAATTATCTGCAATCGTTTTCAAGTTATCGTGTTCACAATAAAGTGTGACATCCAAACACATTAAATTAAATTAATTTAAATGTTTTGGATAATGTTACCATTACAAGGCGTCCTCTATGAGGAAGCAATTATGCAAATAAAAATTGCTTAAATGCCTTTTTTGTGGAAAAACTGACTTTTTTTAAACTTTATTTTGTGTTTCGCAAATAAACTTATTTTCTATTAATGTAATTATTTTGTTCATAATTTTTACAAATAATATTTCAAATTAGAAGTATGAAGTATGAAAGAAGTTTTTAAAACAAAAAAATTCATTTTTAATCAGAATTGTCAAACAGAACAGTGATTCATCAAAGAAATATCACTGTTCTTTTTGAAACTTGTGATTGAAAATACAAAAAAAAGGCCATTAACAAAATTATTATTTGCATATGTTTGAAGATTATTGAAGGGAATTAGGTTTATAAATATTTTAATAGATAAAAAATAAAAATAAAATATATAAAAAGCTCAGGCAGTAAAAATGGAACATGCAACCTTGCAGCTATGAAACCGAAGCGCTGCTGCCGGAACTACCGGCCGCTTGGAAGTGTTTTTCGCCAAACTCTATAAGGGCCTTTGGCGAATATTTCAACGTCGATTTTCTCGAAAACGGCGAAAACGTGCTCATTATTGATTTAGAAAATTAATACTCAGATTTCACTAAAAAAATTATGAAACTACAACTCAAATTCACAATCAGCGGTCTCCACTTGTAAAATAGTTTTGAAATTTTATTTATCGCGTTTGTCTGAAGTTTGACATCAGTGGTTTCTCAATTTATAGAAGCAAAATTTGCATGCATTTAAGAAAATGAAATATCCATGTTATAACGTGTGACGATGTCTCAAATAAAAATACAATACCGTATTGGTAAAATTTAATTTTTTAAAGTGAAAATTGAACTATTATGTTTGCTAATTGATCGTTTTTAGTTGAAAATTAAATTATTAATTCCTTTTCTTGAAAATTCAACAGCTTGTTTGCAATTGTTTCTCTCCCTTGACGATTGAAAAATCTTTTTAAGTTGAAAATTAAGCTCATGTCGAAAAGTATTTTTTTGTGTGGTTAAGTTCAACTGTTTCTGATTAAAAATTAATTTGTTTGGTTGGGAAAACAACTACTTGATTTTTCGTTTAGAATTCATCTTTTTTGGAATAAACATTTAATTTTGTGAGATGAAAGTTAAACTCTTTTGTTAAACATTAATTTTTGTTGGTTCAAGAGTCATCATTTCAATTAAAAATTTATCTCTTTGGTTGAAAAGTGAGCTATTTTGTTGAAAATTCGTTTATTATTTAACAGAAAATTAAAGTTATTTTAAACTGAAAATGTAATCATTCCAATTGAATATTCTAACATTGTAGTTAAAAATTCATCTCCTTAGTTGATCATAATAAAAAAATTTTAATTGAACCATCCAATTTCAGTTTGAAAAATTACAATTTTTAGTTGAAAATTAAATTAATTTATAAGCTTGGTTGGAAATTAATTTTTTTAGCCGAAAATTGAAACTGAAAAATTGAATTTTTATGTTGAAAACTGATATCTTTTGTTAAAAAATCGAATATTTCGTTAAAATTTTTTGTATTTCGTTGAAAAATCGTCTTTTTTGGTACAAAATTAATCTTTTTATATAAAAATTAAGTTACGTGTTTGGAAATTCATTTTTTTGGCTGAAAATTCAAGTATTCCAGTTAAAAATGTACAATTTTAGTTAAAAATTCCACTTTTTGGTTGAAAATATAACTACTTGGTTGAAAGATAAAATATTTTGTTAAAAATTCATCTATTTGACTCAAAAGTTATCTACTCCAGTTATCATCATTTTAGTTTAAAATTTGTTGTTTTTTTCTGTAAAATTAATTTATCAACTGAAAATTTAACTATTCTATTTTTGGTTGAAAACTGATATTTTTAGTTCGAAATTGAACTATTTGGTTGAGAAATCATGTATTTTATTGAAAAATCTCTTTTATGGTATAAATTTAATCGTTGTGGTTGCAAATTCAGCTATTTGGTTAAAAATTCACCTATATTGTTTAAAATGGAATATTTTCACTATCAACTTTAGGAATTTGAAACGGTTCAAATTGAATTTAATACAGGACCCACATTAATTTGACCTAAATATGCACTGAGTTTTAAGTATAAGAACATAAAATGGAAATTTCTTTGAATTATTATTTAAATTTAGAGATTAATGTATTTTAATAAAATTCTCTTCATTTTCAAATAAGTTTTTAAATTTGCTTGATGCTACCGTTTAAAATAGTAACCTGCAATACATTTACAAATTCATTTAGTAGTAGCATTACCAATTCCTTTAGTAGATATAGTTACTAATTCATTTAATCAGTTATTCTTACTGATTGAATTATTAGATTTTTACTAATTACTAGTAAACGAATTGTAACTATTTGAATTAGTAGAAAACTACTACCAATTAGTAGTTTTCTACCAGTTCAGACGTCGGGTTGCCGCACACAGAATGTAACGAATAATTAATTATTAATAAATAATTAATTGAATTATTAATAATTCTATTATTATTCAACACATTTCACGTCTAGGAATAAACTAGCTTGACAAGAAATTAATAATCCACCCAAAGCTGAATTTGGATATGGTGGGTACTCGGGTACCCTCGGTGTGTCGGCAACGTACGTGTACTTTTAAATCTACTACTTTTCCAACAAAATTTCTAAACAAATTCTCAATACACTATTTGCTTAGAACTGATTCAAATACCTTTGAATTAAATCTTGTACTTTTGATTTTTAATTCAATATACAATTGTATATTAAAATTGCGAACATTGTGACAGTGATATTCATGACAAATATCAACTTCTACCACAAATAGTGAAATACACTCCAAGTTCCATATAATAACAGTTTCAGGGGTTGCCTCGCACTGGCCTTGTTACTAAATCGGCACCCTCGAAACGTATACAGTCAGGGCCGCCTGAATCGTTTCCAATTGAAATGCATAATATTGCGCAATATACTCGACTAGGTATTCGCGCACTGCGGCCCTTCGGAGGGGAGAGTCGCAACCGTCTCTCGCCCTGCCCACTGAGAAACTGCGTGTTCTGATCATCGTCACAACGTTTTTCTGGCGAAACCTGCGAAACCGTCAAAAAGTAAATTAATTTTTTTTCTTCATGAGAAGAAGTTGTAGAAATGGCAAGTTTTCAGTAAAAATAGCCCACAGGTTGTTGAGTCAGCTATTCGTTCAAACAGTTTTCAAGCTTAGCATCTGTTATTCTTTATACAGTTGACGTGAATAGAGATCTATTTTAAATGTTGTTACTAAAGCTGCTTAATTACGACGTAATACATGGACGGGAAAGCGAAAACCGTCCTTAAACAATACTTTTTTAGGCCGAGTCTAGGATCACCGAAACTCGGTGAGCGTAGAACAAATATTTTCGGTGAGCCAAGGGGAGCCTTATTAAAAATAATAAATACTATTTTTTTTAATTGGAAAAGTAGGACTTCCTGATTTACTTTTAAAATAGTCAGGACTACATAATTTATTTTTGAGAAACGTTTTGAAACGAGTTCCAAACAATATTTACATTACTGAAAATTCTTCTAAATTGCATGAGCCTGGTTATTATTATGCCTTATCAGTAAAAATAGTGTTGCATTTATTTACAATGAAATATAAATATATCATAGCAGAGAAAAAGCAGCAAAAAGCAATATCGTATCAAATTAATATGAAAATTATTCTAAATGGTTCTATATATATTTAATAATATTGCAGCTTATAAAGCACGAGTCAATCATTATTTAAATTACTTTTTAAATCTTTTAATATAAAACTTTCTTTCTTGTAAATTCAGTTAATTAGTTCTGTTTACACCCAGAAAAAAGTTTCATCGATTTAAAAAAATCTCCTTGAATCAAGGTAATTTAAGTATTACTATGCGGTCAAAGAGAAGTTTATTTGATGTAAGGATATTTCTTGGTTATTTTTTTAATTTAAATTAACGGAGAGTCTCGTCCTGCTGAAATTCGGGATGAGTAGTCAAATATTTTTCATAAACTTGGCTAGTCGTCTCGAATGTTCGGGACAACTAGTTCATTCCCTCTTACAACTCACCCAATTTTTCGGGACGACTAGAGACTAGACATTAAACTAGACTAGACTAGAAAGAAATATTCTCAAATGTTCAAACAAAAATGTATTTCAAATAAAGAAAACCTTCTTTGCCTTAATTATGAAATTACATGGCTTAAGAAAACGATTAACTTAAATATACAAAGCTTTTATTTGTTCTAACTGAATTATTTATTACAATCAAGCAGACTTTTATTTTTGCATAAATTATACTATATATGTCTCTTCTTGTTTTTGCATGCAGCTTTTCATGATTAGTCGCAATACAACAAGTAATTGTGACTTTTCAAAATAAGTATAATGTCATACTTTTTCCAAGGAGGGGAAGTAAGTGGATGGAAATGTAGGAGGAGTAGAAGATGGGAGCATTTTTATTGCTTAGTGTCTTTCTCTAGAAGAGTGGCGGCAATCCCCCTGTTTATCCTACCAAACAAATAATTTCTTGAATTCAGAGAAGAAGAAAAACGTCACTAATTAAAATCAAACAAATTTTTACTTCGTTTATAAGTACTTTCAATTTGAATTTAAAAAATAAATGTGAAGAAAAAATTTCTTAAATTTAAACATAACTTTTCTCTCGGTGTATGTAATAAGAGAAAAACAGGAAATGAAAATAAAATATTAAAGTTTGTGACGGAGAAACTTTTCATCTACATGGAATAAAAATAATATAAGCAAAACTTCCATTTATGAAAAGAAAATGCTTTTTAAAAAAATCTCTACAAGGTCTTAAAATATTTTCTTCAATTTAACGTACATTGACGAATATTCTAAAGGTTTTGGAAACTAAAATAAATTATAACATTTTTCCACATTTATTGTCAAATAGATTTTATTTGTACCCATGAAACCCTTCACATCGAATTGGATTTTTATCATAAAAAAAAAATCCAGTTCGAAATTCAACTTTTTTTCGCGTAAATGTTTATACTAGTTCAAAGGTTGCCTTTGTTCTCAGTGTGAAATCAAACGACTTGAGTAGATTTCACGTTTGCTGAGAGCAGGCACAAACATGGTACTTCCGGATCAAACGATAACAATATCCGATAAACCGGAGATGAATGCGCTTCCTGGTTCTTAAATAAAATATCCTTTCAACCAATGGAGAGCGAGAAACTGCAAAAATCGATCCGTTAGCAGCACCTTGGTCACATTTATACCTCCGGTATGATGAAAATAATTTTCCATCAATTTTAAAACTTATGCAAGAAAAATGCACTGCTAAAATCCACAAAATAATACAATTAAATGATTAATAACTTTTTAAACAAAAGTGAATTATTTTCAACTTGAGTGATTTATTAGATAGTACAAAAAACTGATATTTGCAACTTGGAGAATGGTCAAATACTAATTATTAAATTAAGATAAATTAATAAATTTAGAAAGGAAATTAAACTAAATACAATATAATTATAATTGTAACTTCTGAGAAGTGGGGCCTACAATTTGTAATTAACTGTATACTTTAAAATATTTCAGATTAGATCATTTTTTTAGCTAGCCATTAAAATTTTAATTTACTTTAACTACACTCATATGCACCGTAAATTAAAAACTTTACACCTCAACCATAACCGAGTTGTCGGCGAACAAAATTATATGAGCTGATGCGATTTTCATAACGAAATGAATTTTTTTTAATACCTACTTTATGCTGAAATTTACTTTATTCTAATAAAATTATAATTTATCTATGCGTTGAAAAAATTATATCGAAAATTCGCTTAAAAAATTCCTAATCTGATAAAATTCTGAAAATGACATGCGCTCCCACTCGGGGGCTGGTTACACGGTTACACGGTGCGTGTAACTCCCATACTAATTACCATCACCAGTTTGCGCTTACGCGTTCTATTTTCAGCCCATTAAACCAATTACAGTCTCATAACAAGAAGTTAACCTCAGCGTTAATGTGGCCTCCCTAACATTCCCCACTGATTACCATCTTTGTCAATTGATTGCAACAAAATGTTGTATTGGTTGAACATAAAATCGAATTTGCAAGTTATAAATTTTGCCGTTAGGAATTTTGTGATGAAAATTCCACCGGCCCTTCTATTTTTGATTGCTGATAACACGGTTATCGTTGAGTTAAACTCAGTTATCAGGGTGGCCGTTTTAATCGAGGTAAAAAATTCCCGGACATTTCCCGGTTTTTTCCTGATTTGCAACCATTTTTCATGGACAATGGCATTAACAAATTTGAACTCTTGAACCTTAAAATTTGTTTGGACTTATTATAAAATGTTGGAATAACTTTGCATTCAATTTTTAGCTTGAGGTTCAAATTACAAATTAATGCTTCCTTTGAAACAAAATTTTGTTTAAAGAAAAATCTCTAAATAATAATTACGTTTCATAACGGTTAAAGAACGTGACAGGGTACTAAAATATGTTGATCCTCATAACAGTTATACAATTTAAATTATACTGAACAATATCCTAAAGGTTCGGGAACTAAAAATAAATTACTTAACATTTTTACACAATAACTATTGCAAAAATATCGAAATTTATGGAAATTCATTTCATTCAAATTTATTATTCCACAATTTGGTTTTGAGTTGAACCTTTGTAGCCTTCAAGTTTGTGTATGAATGTCATATTCTACAATATAAATATTGATAATTCGATTAAAATTATTTATCTGAAGTCTTGACGAACAACTCTGAATTCAAAATTTTCTATATCATATTTTGACTGTTGACAGTATTATTTGAATTTTATAATTAATAACAGAATAAACTACTTGAAATATATTTTAATGCATTTTTTATGCATTTTTTTAATCGTCCATATAAAAATATTGTAATGTTAGTTGGATCACTTGCACATAAATGTTTTATCAACAGAGCAATAAACTTATTATTCGTGCTCTGGCCACGAATATCGTTGGAAATGAACTAACCATTTTGGCAAAATCTGTAAACTACAGATTCGCAGCATCATTTATTTCTCGATTCATTTTTACTACTATTATTATTTAATGACATATTAAATCATTAAAACAAAGATATTGTATATTATATATATATTATATTATATATTATGCTGATGGCATAATGTTCGAAATCAGAATATAGCCCTAATTATATATAGATAATTTGCACTGTTTTCCTTAAACTAATGAAGATTAAAAAGGCCTAATTGAAATAAAAATGAGTGGAACTAATAGCAGAAATGGTTTTAAAATTTTTATAATATTCCAAAACTTGGATTCGAACCTATATAATTATATAATTACTTATATTTTAGTTTTATTGATTTTATTTTTTTTGTGTTTTTGGAGCCAATAAGCATTGCGGAAAGTCGACAACAATACAAATATTTAAATTGCTAGTTTTTTTAACCATATATTTTTCAGAGAACACACCTATTTAATATGGTGAATGAACAATACCCATTTTTAGAAATAAAAAACACCTTTTTATTCAAAGGTTTAATTGTTGGTCTTTATGCTAAAAACATTTTAGCATAATTTATAAAGCTTCTAAAATTTATGCTAGGTTTAATACGTCCATAAAAATGTGATTTTCACACAGATAAAAAAATAAAAACGCACACAAATTTATAAATCTGAAGCGCTTGGGCATATTTTTTTTCAAATGCACCGAAAAAAAATTTCCGGTAATGAGTTATCGTAAATTATTACTAAGGAATATTAAACATTTCGAAATTATAATGAAAATATCTGGGGTGAATACACCAATTTTATTTTTGATTTTTGGTAGAAATTTGGA
>CAKNWU010079100.1:0-10071 GCA_932072015.1 Andricus quercustozae
TGTGACGGTTACTAAGTGGTGCATTGCATCCTACTATTTGAAATTGTTCATCCTGCTATTTTAAATTGTTCATCCTACTCTTTTAAAAAGTCAGTTTAACTTACGAAAACACAAAATCGTAATTTTAACAAAATTCTCCGACGAAAAGCTGTGCTTCAATTTAAAATAGTTAGAGCTAATGGTTTAGAGAGTTCTTCTAACGATCCACTTTTTTTCATGTAGTGGATGATCTTCCACAGAATCTGTTTGTAGCAAGACTGTTTTTTTTTTGCTGGCGCACGAAATTTTACATGACTGGGATCTAGAATTCACATATTTATAGAGACGTAGACTTTGTTTTCTTTGATTGAAACTGTACCTAACAGTTCGACTCATTTTACCTAACTGGTAGGCAATCGACATTTTACCCAACTGTCAGGTAATATTTATTATCTAGTTGTATTATTTCTTACTGAGTCGCGAATTAAATTACAATGAATTTATAATAATAATTCAGATTTTCACATCAAATATTAGCCTATTTCATTTTCCATGACTGAAAGTGAAATTTTAATATAATGCCGTAATGTCCTCCATTTACCGAACTAAGTTATGTAAAATTTAACACACAAATATTCTCCGTGTGTACCAGGATAAGTACTTTTCGCCTTATTCCTAATAATAAGTTTAATTTTTATAACGTGTTTAATATTTAGAAACAATAAATATAATATAGGAAAGAATTACGTAGTTTTTGGATGTCAAAAACACGTTCCAAAACTACCTATAGACATTAATTATTATGGATATCAACGCTTCGCCCTTTTCGGTTATCCTGTAATTATGATTATGCATTAGGTTGCCATGAAAACTGAAATTTCTCTACCTATGGGGATGTATACAAAGAAATAAATGTAACAAAAAGGACGAAAATATTGAATAAATTCTAGCAAGTAAAAACTGGAATGCTTATTGAAGATTTATTGCAAGTGTCCCAGCAATTATCGTAAAACTTAGATATAATTTAAATATATTGTTAAAAAAATATGTTAAAAGTAACGTTTAGTGATAAAACCCATTTAATTGTAAGCATTTTATAGTATCAAATGGATTTTTAATTAATTCAAAATTAATTAAAAAGATGAAAATTTTAAATACGTTATTTCATTCATAAATGGAAGCAATGCAGAAATTAAAAATGCAATTCAATTTAATCTGCAAACAAGATACAAGCCCCGGCTTTTATAAATTATATAATTAATTTTTTTTAAATTTAATGTGATTTATTTTATTCCATTAATGATATAATTAGTGCACATTGAAATCAGTTAGAAGAAACATACATGCATTGTTATACCGTAAAACTGTATCACGTTTTCGCTCCTATTATTTTACTTATATTTCATACATCGGAGACTGACACTAACGATCATTAAATACCTATAAAAATAAAGTGTTATGCCCTCTATGGTATTTATAGATAAAAGTTAATTCCTGGAATGTAATTTAATGCTACATGTGAAAATTCACTACTGGCATTGTACTACGGTCAGACTATTTAAGATACCAAATGCGTTTCGGACTGTAAGGGTTTTATGAGTTTTCGTACACAGAATTACTATAAAATGATATTTATTTTAAAAACAAGCACTTTGGTTATACCACTCATGAACACATAACTTTTGAGTTAATATAGTTAAATACGGACATTAGAGATTGAATATCATTTAGAATTAAATTGATTGACAAGAAAAGAGAGAGGTTAAAGTTCGTCTGCTCGGAAGTAAAAAGCAAGTAAAAACCCTTCTGCTCGACACTGATTTACTCAAGTTGGTGGCTAAGGAGGCGACGTCGGCAACGTTGTCGTCCACCCAAGTAATTCATTCTAGTCATCAGGGTTATAACTGGACAAACTGGCAAACTGGCGACAGCCCAATCTTAGTACACTCGAACCTGGAATGAAGAACGGTTTCAGACATAGCCTGCACTAGCCTTGATCTTAAGTACCTCGTATTACACTGAGCTAATACTAAACCCAGTATAATAGAAGATACTGGCTCAATACAGATCGAACTAGTAGCCTGCTCCCGTGCCAATTGTTAGCCAGGACAGAACATACACGGAGAAAATGGATGTTTATACATTGATAAGACTAGTTTTCAAGATTTAAAAAAAAAACTGTACATTTAATGCCACTATTTTTTTCCTATGTATTTTGGCTCGCTAAAGACGAAAATCACATTAAAATTTTCGTTATGGATAGTTTCTCGAGATATGATTTTTTTCCATTTTTTTCGGCGGTGGCTTCACATGTTAGGCCATATATCCAGTTATAAACGTCAGACTGGGTCGCGCCGACGTCTCAAAATAAAGGTAATAAAATTTCCAGCAATGGCTTTCACCAAGAAATGAAAAATCGAAAGCCATTGAGCAACGCTATCAAGGATATTGGGATGCAAGAATGTTGGGAGATTATATTTGGTTCCTCATCAGAGAAACGGAACCTACGAAGGACAGAAGACAAAGCAGGGGCCAGCATTATTTCTAATCAAGTCATGCCATATTGAAATTCATATAATTAAAAACGAATAAAATAAATGTTTTCTATACAAAAATGAAAAAAATAGAAAAACAGAGTAAAATTTGAATTTTGGAACCTTCAATCAATTGCTTATATCTCCGGTATTTATACATACATTTTCTTCATCAATACCAATTATATAACAATAATATCAATTCTAACAATATCAATTCTTAACAGTACGATCTATACATAAAAAATAAGAAACTGGACATAATTTGAATTTTTCTATTTTTGCATGGCGATAGAGTGAATTTTCGATCTTTATCCCTCAGAGGCCATACCTCTCTCCAGTAACGTGAAGGCCATACGAATGCAAATCTGGTTTTCACGATTTTAATTGTTTATATTCTTTTAATTTTAATTTAAAAAACAATAAAAGTATAAGATTTCGGGGTAAAATTTCCTCAGGAATTTAAATATTTTATTACCAAAGCCGTTAAATTAAGTTATCACATAAAATATAGCAATTATTAAATAAACTTTTTGGAAAATTTATTTTTTATGCAAAAAATTGTATTTTTTTATTTGATATAGATATGTCAATGAAACTTTGGGAAAATAGAGATAAATATTGTTATTGCAGTGAAAAAAATGGTCTATTCGATCAATTATATTTTAACTATTTTTAACAGGTGCTTGAAAAAAGGATAATTTTAAAAAGGTAAAAAATCATGTCTAGTATGCAAACATACATATGTCGCGAGTCGGCTGCTTTGTTGTTGATGCCCACTGACGAGGTTGGGATATACGATACACCAAGGAAAAGAAAGAAAATCATTTTAAAAAAAGTAAATACTTACGTATTAGGCGCTAAAAATTGCAGAAATGCTGTTTATCGTGGCACTTGAACAAAATTAGTAGAACCTCTCATTTGTGACGCCGAGGTCAAACGGGTGCAAATTTGGCCTAAGGTAACTTTTCGGCGTTTCCAGCAGAGCAGCTTTGGAGCGACTCACGTCAAGCTGTTGCCCTACAGTTACGCCGAAAAATAGACATCGTACAAGATATCCTCTGCAGTGCGTGCCCTCAAAGGTTACCTTTGAAATTTTCGGCCTGCCCGATTTGCACCCGGATGGCCTCTGAGGGTTATTTTGGCGCAAAAAATGGACATTTCTCAAATATTTTGAGACATAACACCTAAAGTAGTTAACAGATTGGAAAAAAGTATGAAGAGCGAATATTTTGGATGTTACAGAGTAACACCTTACTTTTTAATATCTACAGATACTAACGGATAAAGTTCCGAAAAGCGCTTACCTCCGATTAATTTGAAACTCCGTATACCTATGTATTTTGACGCGCTGATCACGAATATGATAGTGAAAATACCCGCAAATTCGATTTTCAAGGTCAAAACCCCTAAAAACTATAAAAATTTCATGTTTTTCCGTTTATTTCAGTAAATAAAAAAAATGTACGAAAAAGTTTTATACAAAAGTTGTAGATCTTTTAAAAATACATATTTTATGTTAAATATGTTTTTACCCTACGACTGATAGTTTTCGAGAAAATAGACGATAAATATGAAAAATCACAGAAATACTTCAAAATGTGCAGCGGTGCGACTTAAACTGTATGAAAAATTTCTGGAAAGCTGGGTGGACATTAAATATTAAATATTACAGAAGTGACACATGATACGTTGGAAAGGGTGTCGTGTGAGACCTAAGCAATTCTACGCTTCGTACCTACATTTCCCTTCTTTTCTCTAAAACGGTCAGTCGTAGCGTAAAAATATATAAAATATGTATTTTCAAAAGATCTACAACTTTTGTTTAAAGCTTTTTTGTGAATTTTTATTATTTACTGAAATAAACGGAAAAACATGAAATTTTTATAGTTTTTTGGGGTTTTGACCTTGAAAATCAAATTTGCGGGTATTTTCACTATCATATTCGTGATCAGCACGTCAAAATACATAGGTATACGGAGTTTCAAATTATTCGGAGGTAAGCGCTTTTCGGAACTCCACCTCTTTAAAGTAAATGAATTAAAATTATATGCAATACTTCATTCCCGGTTATGTTTTATTTAACGGCCTCAAATTAAAATTTTTAGGGTGTTTAAAGATAGTATTACAATTTTATCGTGGAAAGTTGGTTTTCAATATAAAGACGGTTGTCTTTTATATAAAATATATATGCAGTTAATTCCATTTTTTGGTACATTATTCTGCACTTATGCTATTAAACGTAACTCCACATACATACGAACAATATTCGAGGGATTGCGCAAAAGAGAGGAGGAACCTTATTCTTGGTTTATTTCGTTATTCTTCTCTGAAGCATTGCAGCCATATCTACACCCCATCAACATTTATACGAAGTTCAATTCTCATATATTTTATACAACAACCATTTTTTCGAACAGTTTAATTATTTTCGTATTTCTAAATTGTATAATATCAGAAACTGAAAAAAATCTGTTAAATTTATAGAATTTTATGCAAATGTAAAAGAATTGTGACAGCATAGGTTTCTCTTTTGACTTTGCTGGAATTTTCTGTAAATAATATATAACCTCCTTAAATACACTGAAAAAAATGGTTAGTTGTGACAAGAAGCTCTTTATTAGTAGAGATGGTATTAGCTGCGACAACCACTTCGATGGTAAAAGTAACTAACCAGTTTAGTGCGGCAACAAGTCGCCGTTAGTAATCCTACGTAGGTTATATTAGTAACGATAGTAATTCTAGTCACAACAAATAAAGTAGTCACATTTACCACCAATTTATTTTCCAAGAAATAAAAGTAGTAAACGTTACAAGTTTTCCTCCTTGGCGAAATTGGCTAAACTGAAACCTGAGCAGTGCTGCCAACATTCGCACCGAAATATCGCGTCATATTCTCGATCGTCGCCATTTTCATCTTAACCTTCTTGTGTATTGTTCAGTAGTGAATACCGTAAAGACTATCGGATCGATCTAAATTTTCTAATAGACTTACTGCACTTTTGACTATTCAAATTATAGTAGTTTTTCATTAACATCCAAATGGGCTGATGTGGGTGTATTTTGACATGACGTCTTATCAGGACCCGGTCTCCATAGAAAGTCGTGAGGACGCTCTTGTGTCCACTAATTATAAATTATAGTGAAATCTACTATAATTTCAATATTGAGGAGTACCAACTTCGCAATAGCCTACGAGCCATTAATTTCAATAGTAAAATTTTCTAATTTTATTACTGAGGACTAATAATTTAAATAGAGAAACTCACTAATTTTAATAGTAAGGACTACTATTTTAAATAGTAAAACTTACTAATTGTGATAGTGAGGATTACTGCTTTAATTAGTAGGATCAACCAGCTTAGTTGTAAGACTAACTAATTTAATCGTAAGACTTACTAATTAAAGTGGTAAGGCTTACTACCTGAAAATAGTATTTACCATCGAAAGTTGTCACGACAACAAGTAAAGTAGTAAGGACAAACTAAAGTATTTGGCCCTACTACTTCATTAGTTGGCCCAACCAACTATTTTTTTCAATGTATTAGAGGACTTTTTTCTTTGCTAACATTAATTTATGAAAATCTAGACAAGTTTTGCAAGAACCTGGTGTTTGTATATTCGTATGCATACCGAAGAAACATCTGAATTCACATAAAAGACACCGTGAAAAGTTTTTTTCATCAATTGAAAATCATATATGTGAAAATGACATCAAAGGGAAGAGACGCCACACCATGGTTCGCTCTGGTTCTTGAAAATGTTAAACCGAGGCAGTAAAGAAAAGGGCAAACTCAGAATCTTCGATTGTCACGCGTACGTTTGGAAAAGCGTTAGCGACAGTCATCGGCGAATCGTATTCGAGAGCAAGATTACGAAAAAGGAACGATGTTAAAACGTCCTGCTGCCAGCGGCACATTCATAGGAAAACTATAACACGATTTATCGACGAAGTCCCCTCGATCGTCAGGACAATCCAATTTTTAACAATGAGCGTATAAAAACTTCTGCATAGACAGGAAATTTTAGTGCACATATTTAAATTAATGCAATGAAAATTAGCCGCAATAATTTCTTCCAGCTTTATTTACGTTTCACAGAAAAACGCACTCAGAAAAAAGTTTGGTTGATTTACTTATGTATTTTGAGGTTAGATTAACTGCACCGGTGTGAACCCTACGAACTAAAGGATGCACTTACGTTCAAAATGTTTTGCATACAGTTGCAGGCCCCAGTTCTTTAATAAAGTTGACACTGTTATAGCGAATTCGGTTATCCTGCACTGGTACACACCAGAGCACTCCGACTCTAGAGTGCACCAGTGCAGGATAACCGAATTTGCTATTAGTGTCCAGTTCGTATCACTTATTTTTTCACAAATTCACGACACATCGTACAATGAGAAATTTTTCGATGCGTAAACTACCCACCCCACCGGCGTGGGCTAAAGTCATCTGTTTCGGTATGTTTAGTGTAGTTAATGAAAGTATTTGGTTAAATCAACCAAATTACTTCGTTATTTTCACCAAATAATTTTCTAATAAATAATATATTCCGCTCTACACATTTATTTGGTTGAATCAACTCAACATGCTCAACTAAATAATTACTTTGAATTGACCAAATTAACCCTCCGTCTTACAGACAGGGGCTTTTAAGGCACACAGGATTTTACAATCTAGAATATCTCGTCTACGGGAAAAGATTTTTATTCTAAAAGTTTTTAACAATTATCACTAACAACAATTAGGTCATGTAGTAGATGATTTAAGAAGTAACCTAGCATTTTACCAGTTTTTTTTTTTAAACCAGAAACAGTTCAAAAACTGACTCGGACATAAAAGACCCTGTCTGTAAACGGAAGGTGCGGAAAAGAATTCTGTAAACGGAGGGTTAATTCGTTGTGTTTCTTGAAAATAACCAAAGGTTTATTTGCGCTGACCAAATTTTTTAGTTTAAACAAGCAAAGTAGGTTGAACACACCGTTTTGTTGAATCAACTCAATATTTTCTCTGAGTGCGAGCTTTCTACGTGAAAAGAAAAACTTTTAATGGAAACAGTACTCTGAACATTATATTTACGTTCACGCCCCAGAGAGACATTTTTCTGGACGAAACGTACTTGTCGAATTGCTAAAAAGTATATTTAACCAAAAAATTGAGAGTTCTTCAGAATTTTCTTCTTTTCCAATTTTTACTTCAGTTAGCTGAAACTGCGCCATGTACGTAATAAATACAAGTGTGGCATTCCTTTCCTGTTATTCCACCCACTCACTCGACGAACCTTACAAGCTTCTTTTAAAAATTACATATTCGACACGTATTTTCCACTATAGAAATCTAAGTTTCAAATCATTTTCGGTAAATAAATCATTCACTCGGCTCGAATAGCGAGCGCAAGACGAATTGTACCCGTTGCTAGTTTTAAAGTTAGTTTTCTCCGCTTATTGTAGTATGAAACGAGGTCCACATTTCCAGTCTTGCTTACATTGTCCAGAGAAAGTTTTGAATAATGTATGCTGTGATAAAATTTGCAGCGACCCAAAAACGTCGCCGAGTTAGAGGGTACACGATACACCGAAAAATAAACGCAAAGTAACAAAGGTTTCCTCAGAAAAAGAAAAGTTGTGCAATAGGAGAAATTGATAATCTACTCCCTAAATTTGAACTAGATACATTTGACTATTAGAACAATAGTTGAATAATTAACTTAATGCCCAGTCAAATTGGTGACCCAGCAAATGGCTACACTTGAAAATTATTAAAAATGAGCTAATTGTCAGTCAAAAACTAATGAAGTTTCAGTCGAAATTCCCACCAATTTGCAGTACAACAACTTACAGAAACAAGTGAAAATTTGACTCATATTTCAATCAAATAACATAAAGGAAACTGTTTGGATTTATTCAATTAAGCCATGGAAAGAAAAAAGCTCCTAAGTACACATCTTAGCGAAATTAAATTTTTTCGGAAAATTATATATATGTTGGAAAATAGTAAAAAATTGCAAGTACTTTTCCTCCAAAGAAACACTGCATATTTCAAATTGGTTCCAAATTGAGACATTTTAACGTAAGTGGGCAACATTAAACCTCGAATTGAACAATCCATTTTTTTTAACTTTCCAAATTGGAAACTCCAAAAGATAAGCTTTTTAAAATTAGAAACTTTGTACTTCAAAATGTTTACAATTTGTAAGTTTCCGAACTAGTTTTAAATTATTTAGAAACTCTAATCTAAAATTACCACTTTCCCTGCTTTGCTTCTTATTAGAAAGGCTTTTCATCTTGCAATTTTGAATAAACATACATATACAGGCTACAGGGTGTACAAAAGTCCCGGGACGGCTGAATATTTCCTCATATAAGATATTTTTCAGGGAGTTCAAGGTCATCCTTCAAGTAACTTTCAACGAGGAATTCAATGGGGACCTTTATTTTAATCTCGACCATGACCTTCACGGTAATTTCAAGGCCAAATTGATTTTTTTAAATGGAAACCCCTATTTTTGACCCCGGGAACTGAGGGGGCGGAAATTTGTACGTCTAGATATGGCCTTGAACAATCGAAAATTTTACCTAGGAAGGTCATGGCAAGGTCAAACAACGTACAGCAGGATGACTTGACTGGCATGCATTTTTGATGAAAATGTCCTGGTCAAGGTCCTGGTAAAAGTCAAGGTCACCAATCGATCGGGGGCCGAAAATGATACAACTCTTGCGTTTGACATTTTCTTCACAAATTCATGCCAGTTGAGTCATCCTGCTGTACGTTGGTTGACCTTGCCATGATCTTCACATGTAAAATTTTCGATTGGTCAAGGTCACATCTAGACGTAAAATTTTCCGCTCTCTCAATTCCCGTGGTCAAAAATAGAGGCTCCAATTAAAAAAAATCAATTTAACCTTAAAATGAAGGTGAAGGTCGTGTTCAAGATCAAAATAAAGGTCACCATTGAATTCCTCGTTGAAAGTTACTTCAAGAATGACCTTGACCTCCCTGAAAAATATCTTATCTGAGGATATATTCAGCCGCCCCGGGACTTTTGGGACACCTGGTATATTTATCAGATTAAAAATAATTATATTACTTTTCTTCAATTCACCCGTTCCATATCTTAAATACAAAAATTAGCAGCAAACTGACGTCAAAAGAGAATCTCGACGAGACAGCCATAAGAGTGACTGTTCAAAATGAGAAGAATAAGAGCATCTGTCAAAAATCCGCATAAAAGTTATTTATCGAAATGAAGTTAAGCACCCTTTCATTCGCAGTATATATTTCCGAGGGCCAAGGTGCTATCTGTGTATGCACTACACGCGCACGTTAAAGCGGTGAAATTCCATTCGATGAAACCAAAGATATTATAAACCTAGATGCGGTGCGGGCTTAGTTACCCGCGATAAATATAGACGGCGCGTCCGGCGAAAATTGTCAGTTCCCCTCTACCCTCCACCACTCCCTGATAGCACCCATCGATATAGTTCGCCAATAGCCACTTGGAGCGCTGTAATCGAATCTCATCATACTTCTCGAGGCGCACTGATGGTAACATTAGC
>CAKNWU010079104.1:0-10135 GCA_932072015.1 Andricus quercustozae
AATTTTATTATTTGTAATGATATTTTTCTTTTTTAATTCTGAAATTTCATTATGTTGTAGCTAATATATAAAGCAGTAATTATTTTGAATAGAAAATGGGTATTAAAGTATTACAGAAAAGTTAATAAAGGAATAAGTAATATTAAAAAATATTGAAAAGATGAGTGTCAGAACTAATGAAAATATAAGTATATATATTTATGTTTATATATTTATATTTTCATTAGTTCCAAATTATTATTTAGAATTTTTTGAGTTCAATAAAAAAAACTGTAAACTTGAAAATGTTTCTTAAAAATGAATGCACCTCTTCATAATTTTAGAGCTAAATTAATTGTTCATTTTAAAAGGAAAGTAGCCTACAAAGCAAAAATTGTATTTTATTATTTTATAAGTTATCAGCGTAGAGTGCTATTTGCGATTGGAAAATCGAAACGCAAGACAGAAACTGGTCATCGAGAGGAACACGATTTCGGATTACATTGCTTGTACTTACATAAAACTCCAAGCAATTGCGACGAAATTCATCAACCTGTTCTTTTCTTATTGTTCCTACAGAACACTCTAGATACAGGTAGGCTTGTGCCTCATCTCCTACTTTGATGGCCTCAAGTGGCACTTGGTTGTTCGAATCTCAGAAATTTACTTTCCTGCTGATTTGGAAAAATAAATTTGGTTTAAGAAGGGCTTGTTTCAGATATTGACTTAAAATCCAAGCCAAAAATTTCATCGACTGAGCATGCAATTCTTGAGTCATCGTTTCCCGTTTTTGAAACATGAGCTTATATATGTTAAACACTTTCAAATCTGTCAAAGGACTTCTGTATTCCTTTTGTTAGATTCCTGTTGTTGTAGTTTCGGGGGTCTCACTCCTTTTTATGTTCTCATGCACCTGAATCAGGTCCCGGGGTTTATATTTATTAACGGCAGGAGGAATAGCCAAACTGGGCTACATAATGAAACGAGGTCTTTGTACCGGTGGGTGAGAGTCGCTGCATTCTGACGTGGTACTCTCTGTATCGATTTTCTCTATTCTCATCCGCTTTTCGGGCAACCCGGACAAGGTAGAGGTTGGAGAGGTCTCGAACTTCCTGGGTCTGAACCGACTAGCTACAGGACTATGGCTAGGGTCAGTTCCTTCCGGAATTGTGGGAACTGTTGGGCGTTTCGTTGAACCCGTAGGTCGTCCGCGCCTTTTGACCGTTAGTTGCGCTGGGATTGACATTGAGATAACCTTCCCTGTCTTTCCAGGTGAAATCCGTGTTTAATAAGGCCGCCCTTTTTCTCTTACTTGGGGTCTCGACGAAACTACTCTTAGCAGTATCGCTCTACGGTTTCTTGAGTGGGTTGATGCTAGGGGCAGATGAAATTCTGGCCTTCCGTGGAGGCAGACTCTCTTTAATTCCTTCTCTATCTAACTGCTTCGCTGCTCGTTCCCTTGTTTGTAACGAAAAGGATTTGATCCCTAACGATCTTATATTGGGTGTTGACACCGGAGGAGTATCTTCATCATCTGAGCTTTCATCGTTACTGGAGTCGCTTGGCGGGTATTCTGTTACCGGATTGGCTGAAATAGTAGGCAACCAACGATTTATTTTCCTGGGTTTACATTCGAACTCATATTTGTAGTCCTCAATTCTCCACAACCATTTCCTCATTCGACCTAATGGTGAAGTAGCCGCGTGGATCCATCGCAAGGGCTCGTGGTCACAAGATAGAATGAACTTGCGTCCATGGAGATAGGGGCGCAAGTTCTCGAGATCGTAGACTACCGCTAAACATTCTCAACTTCCTCTTTTTTTGTATTTTATCGCGTAACCGAGCTAAGGCTACTCTTTCGCGTCTCTGCCTGCCAGCACGGTGTCTTCTTTTTCTATAGCCACTGCCAATAGGTGGAATATTGAACATAAACAAAAATTATTTTTTTGATTGATAGAATTATTTCTCGAGTCCGGTCCACGAGCTCAAACTATTCATGGTCGAGGCCTGCTTTGGAAGCCCAGTTCTTTAACCAGCCGTGTTCTTGTGAGAACAAATTCAGTTCCGAAAATGATCTTTTATTTTATAATCTAGTTTATTTTAAAAAATTTCGTCAAATTCACGTCAGGGTCCAGTTTTGAAAGCCCAAGATCTAATTTGATTGAATGTTTTTAAATAGCTGCATTAGATTTATCATTTCATTTACTTTTTCACATTGAACTAAGTACGGCTCTGATGGAAGCCGAGTTCTGAATTCAATTATTCGAAAAGAAAATTGTCAATCATTATACAGTATTCCCAATATCTTCCATTGACTGCAGAAACTCATCGAAAGTTTGCTGCGTCTCGTGAGGGGGCACAGAACTGGAAACCGAATTACCTTCAGAGTTCTCACGTAGAATTTTTGAATCTATAGTTATCCCCAAAGTTAGGAATAGATGTTTTTTCATTTAAACACCTAAAATAAGTTTTGAGAATTAAGAGTGAATGAATGAATTGAGAAACTCTAAATCTCCTCAAATTTAATTGAGAGCTTATTATTATCTTAAATTAATCGATTTCTATTTTTATAGGTATTCCAAATTTTTAAAAACTAACACTACAGAAAAAAAAAGATTCAACATTCAAATCCGATCATACCGGTGCCACCAATTTTTTTTACGTATGGTTGAAATTGGTTACCCGAGAAACATACATATTTTTATTTTAACGTGTTTAATTTACGGATATAGTACGGTCCGATCTCTGTACCATTACTTCAGCACGTTTCCATTGATCACAGGTGTGAGCGTGTTTATTGTAAATAATTTTTAAGAAAAATACTGAACTTCACTGATAAATTCTAATTCATTTTTTTTAATGAGTGTGTGTGGGTGTATGTGTGTGAGTAGATGTATAATTAGATTGTATTTTACCAATATGTAGCTCCTACCTGAAAGTTACAGAATTAATAATAAAATACCAGTCCTCCTCCTGTTTGTTGAAGTTTTTAGTATAAAATTTCTCTTTCCTTAATGATTTTTCAAACATCATTCACGGTGAAAAGAAAGATTTTTAAAGAAAGAACCGCAGTTGTGTGATATTATATTTTTTAATTTATTTTATTTTTAAATATAAAGCACTTTTCCGTTGTTTTATTTTTAATTGGAAATGTACGTCACTCATGATAAGCATAAAAAAGGAAAAGGTGTCAAAAAACATGACTAAATCGCGTGCGACGGGCTAGAATTCGCGAACCGCGGGAGCTACCGCTCTTGTTGTCACAGAGAATCTACGAGTTAGCTTTGTCCCTTTGATGAATGGGTGTCATATTTAAGAGGGGTTAGGTGGAGCGAATCTACTTTGCCACTTGGCATTTCTCACGCTTTGATGGTCGCCTGTTTAATTTATGAATTCTTGGATTTTTCATATTTCATGCAAATTGTAATTTTAATTGGTAACGATTGCAGCGCAAAATTTTTCCTATGCTTTTCTATATAGATGGTAATTATTATACTTATGGCAAGAAATTTAATTCTTCCCATTGCCAGTAAGAGACCATCCATAAATAACGTAACACAGTCTCTTTATAAATTTAAACAAATAATTGTATTAACATTCAAGGTTTTTTAGAAAAACTAAATAATAAATTCATTCAAAAATCTAGTTGGTATTAAAGAGAACGAAGTATTAATAATTAATTAATTAATAATAAATTAAATAATTGGGTCAATTAAATCCGACATTTTTCAAAAAACCAGTAAAAATGTCACAGAACAATTAATAATTAAAATTAACCCCCTCGTATTCTTTCTGCTACTTTTACTTATTCAGAGATATTTAGTGCATATGATTTTCTCCTCCCTTGTTTCTCCCATTTAAAGTTGTGTATTTACATTTGTTTTCTTGTCTTTAATTCGTTTCTTACAGGGGATTTAATTATTTCCTTTACGCACGCACACGCACACACACCATGCTCACGAGAGAAAGACAATTAAGCGTGATTTGACTCTGAATAATATATTTATTCAAAAAAAGCTGTTCTAGCTAATTACAGAAATAGTTTTCCTATTGTTCCTACTCTTGTACGACGTAAATCTCCTATATTATGATAGAGAAATATTCACACTTTATTTACAGAACTCCTTTGCGGAGAATTACGCTTAGAAGAAATACTAAGTGCATTTAAAGAATAATTTCCAGTCTAAAGTAAATGAGCCTTTTATTAGCTAAATATAATCCCTACCGAGGGGTGCTCTTCGTAAGAATGAGATCAAGTTTTATTATGACTTAGCACGAGGAATCTCCTCATAAATCGTAAATCGTACAATCTAATTTTACACACACAATTGAGAAGAATACTCAATTATCAAAATACTAAAATGGTGAGAAATTATTATGCAGGTGCTATAAAAAAACCCTTTGATTTATGAGATAAGGATAACAACTACCTGGACGAAGGTGAGGACCGAACTCCACCTTTCTCTTCAGTGATATTAAAATACACCTGTCAATCCCTCAGTCTATGCTGGGTACTAAGTTTCGCGGCACAATATTTTCCCAATCACGAAAGAGTAATTAACTCACACAATGGAAATCATAATTCAAATTAAATTTATTTTCATAAAAGCACCGATTGTTTCTATTGTATATAAACATTATTCTTTCTAAAAGATACAAAGCTCAATTCGCTATTATGGATTCTTAGGACCTGTCAAAAATTAGCCTTGCTTATTTTTAAAGCCAGAGCATAGAGTGAACTTAGGTGAACTCTAGCTTGCCTGTCAAGAATCAACAAAATCAGTTCTTGAGTCTTTATTCTTAAATAGCTACTTCGTTGACCAGGGAACAAAGTTAATTTCAATCTGCTCTAACGTTCGCCAAAGAAAAATATCACTAAAAAGCTTTTACAAATTACACACAAAATCACAGTAATAATAATAATGATCAAAATCCTTTAAATGCTCAATATAAATCGCCAATAAAAAAGAGGTCGCCGCGTATAAAATAGAGAGCGTTTTCGCTGCTCAGCACAATCAATTATCGTGATCGAGAAGAATATTTTTATAAACCAGAGAATAGAATAAATTCTAACCCGGTTTTACGATAATCTCCTCTTTGTTCAATTTCAAATTGCTCCTCTGATAGAGTAGGGATGAGACCGAGATACGGAGTGGACTCCGCTCTGCGCTCACGCTTTACTCTGCACGATACTTGCCCGTTGCTGGGAAGTTCGTAACTGACGAGTTTGTCTCGCGACTGGGGCCCTCTCGGTTCTGCGCCAGTTCATCCTCTCACTACTTACGTTATACCGTTAGTGAGGATCGCGAGTCTGCGCGCTCTGATTCTTTACGTCTCTGTACAAATCAGCGAAGGAGGCTGCTGAAACACTTGGCCTTGACTTCAATATCAGGGTGAGCAAAATCCATCAAACATTTTCCATATCGACTACTTACATCTGAAGGCCCGGATCAAGAAAGCACAGGAGAAAAATTTCCTCAACCAGCTCGTCGACAAGAGGATGCACGGCATCTTCCACAGAAATGTGGATTGAAGTCGTAGACGGATGGTTTCATTTTGGCATGTAGAAAAGGTGTCACTTCCACTCTAGCATGCCGTCGCCACATTTTAAGCGACCTACATCCAAAGGTACAATGCGGCACTAAGAGTGCTTCATTACCATCTCTGTCACTCAAGGTTTGACAAAGTTCTCCTTGACTTCGAGAAGGGAACCATGTGTTCGTTATCGAATTTTCGGCACCAGCTGAGAAAAACATCATAGCCAAGGAGAACGAAAAGAAAGAGGAGTTGCGACGGCTATATCCGGCATATTCTGTTAAGCTAATCGTCCTGATCATCGGCGCTTTTGGAGGTGCCAAGCTTTCACTTAGTTCGCTCAGTGTCCTTAGGGTGCACGAGATTTTTGCCGGATCATCGTATTGAATCCGTCACAGACTGTCCACCTATCTCACGGACGTGAGACGTGGTTACGGCTGAAGTTTTATCGCGATTTCGCTGGGAGCGGTTGCACTTTTTTAAATTAGCACTTGCTCCTGACGAAATCCCACGGTTGTTCCAAAAGTTCTAAAAACGGTTGAAATGTAGTTATTTGCAGTTAAATATGTTGAAAACTTTAACTCTATATCTTAAAACATAGCTAAAGACCTCACTTGTTAAAGAAGTTTGTTTAAACAACTATTAACACTAGGGGTACCGGACTGACCGGCCCCCCCCTTTGGGTACCGTGAGCCGTCATTTGACGGTTATCCATTTTTTCGTATTTAAAGCTTTTATAAAGTGATACATTGTGATGTTTTCTGTTACTTGTGTTGCTTCAAGTATATTTTAAGTCTTACAATTGTCATGGTCACCACAATTGATGGTACACTGTAAAAAATAGTTAGGTCAAAACACTAAAAATAGTAAGTATAAAAGCCCACAGCTATTATTGAAATCTTTTCGGCGGATATATGGTAACAAATTATGAAAATAAATGCCACACTGCTCAAAATTTGGAGAAGAAAAAGATAAAATTTATGACCACAGGTAAGTCACTATTACTGATTTTGCTCACACCTTTGGAATATTTTACGGATACTCACTCGTACGATGCCGTCAATTGACGGGTCGCTGTGCAAGCAGGTGAACAATACGATATTTAGAAAACGCATTCACGAAAAAATCTCAAAATCGAGAAAAACATTCAAAGGGACAAATAAATAAAAGTCATGGAGCGCGAAAGATCAACTCCAAAAATTACGACATAATCAAAAAATGAAAATTGAAACCCATCAAATGACGGCCCTCGGTACCCCTAGTGTTAAACCATACTTACAGGGTGACGTATGGTCGTTTCCATAAAAAACTATATTTGAGTTCTCACAAATAGCTGTAACGGATAATTGTTTATATAATTTGTGACAATGCTAATCCCCACAAAACAATTTGCATCCACTTATTTGCTTATAAAAAAATCAATAAATGTTTAAACTTTTACAGTTCTACTAAAAACATTTTTAAATAGTTGTGTTATTTATTCTCGGTATTTTTGAATGAATCTGAATATTTTATAACGAACGGTGTTCTTCAAAAGTCAAATTTTTTTGTTGCTTTCATTTTGTTTATGAAATAAAGTATTTAAAATATTTTGAAAATTCGGATATGAAAGTGAATGCAGAATTTTATTAATCTTCATCCATACCAAAATTTCAAATATGATGAAAATAGTTGTGGTTTGAAAATTGATTTGTCCACGGACACTTTTATTTGCTCTACTGAGTCGCGCTGCACCACAGAAGACCTGACGTTTGAATTTTTTTCTCGAAAACCCGTGACAAACCCACTTCAATAATTTCGGGGCTTGTAGACCACACTTATACCTTCTTCTGAGGAAAAAATAAAATGAAAAATTGCATTTTTTGGAAAACGCGTTTTTCATTTTTTTCACCAAATTTTCAAACAAATTTTTTCTTTAATTGTTAACTTTGAAATGTAACTTATAACAAGTAAATTTTGATGCTGAAAAATTTAATCGGTCAATTAGAACCCAAGATATGTCATTAAAAAAAAAGTTGTCCAACAATTTTAAGTCAGTGGGCATGGACAAGGCCCTTGCGAGATGGATGCAGAAAGCTGTGATCTTTAGGTCGCTTCGTGTCCTCAAGACACGAGAGGGTTTCTCTGGCCTGTCATCGTAATTTCATCATGCCAACCATCTCGCGGTCATGAGACGTGGTTTTGATACCTCTCCTCCTCTTTCTTCTCCTTGCAGTGATGTTTTATTCGGCCAGAGCTGAGAATTCGTATTCATATTCGTTCACAGTATGTGTTCTAGGTTCTCAGCGTGTGCATGACACGCTATGCACCTATCACTAGGAACTTCTTGACGTAAAATGCGGTCACGGTAAACTGAGGTGAAAATGCACCGTCCTGGCATTAGAAAATGAAACCATCTGTACCTAAATTAAGTCCTTATGATCTGGCGAAAGCAAAAGTTTGCTCTTTCGACTTTCTTATGCTTTTAGAAGTGAGGCATCTAGATAGAGGTCTCGGCTGCCTGCTCCGAGTCTTTGTAAAGGAACGCTCCTTTGCAAATTATCTCATTCTTCCTGCCCATTTTTAGGAGAGGATCTCTTCCATTTGCAGTGGTGTAAGTTGTACCTAGAAAAATTCAGTTATGAAAACATTGGAGATTCAGAAGTCCGCGCCCGCCTTGACGGCGTGGGATGTATAATCGTGGAACGGTCGCAGATACCTTGTTCAACGCCGATACGTCTGAAGACCAAATCTTTCGTAGGTAGGAGTATAGTGCGACCTAGCACAAGCCACTGCGGAATGGGCGTCTTTGACTTTAAATATCAGGTGAATATGTGGGCCATATGTTGTTGTGTAGAAGTAAACTTCTTCTACCAGAAGATGTTGATACCATCTGTTCCTGCAGCGGAAAATTTGTTCGTGCCTCTAAGTGCTTTTCCACCTCTGCGGCAGTGATTTATGGACATTCCTCGTCAGATTTTATGAGGTTGGCGCAAAACTCCTGGAAGCGGATGATATTATTAATATGTTCTTGGGTGAATTTTTGAAAGAAAACTGGGAGATTACTGAAGAAGCGCACTGGGCCAGAGAGAAACTAATGATTCTCGCTGTATTTGACTTGTTGAGTGTGTGATATTGAATCGTCAGTTCTTGGACGAATTTTTGAACCCTTTCCATGATCGGTCTACCAGATGTTCTGTAGTTAATCACACACTAAACACGGGACGCATTCTGTCTTTCCCGTCCAATCTTCTTGTTCAGTTGATGGAAGCGTCTTTTGATATTTTGATCCCTCATCTGTTTTAGCCTTCGATTTGATTCAGCCGAAGCTCTCTCCGCACCATAAACCGAACAACTGAATGTCGAGAGGTCGAAATCCTCCGAGATATCCTCACGGAGCGAGGCATTCATTGCATGCAGATCTTTTGGCTCAGGATGAGCCTGGATGTTATGTTCCTTCTTGTTCTGAAATCGCGAATATCTCTCAGAAGGTGTCTGCTTTCCACGGTTGGTTTTAATGTCGCTTCCTCCTCTTCGTCTGCGGCTTCTTTATACAGCGGTTCGGGAAAGCACTCCGTGTACATATCCAGTTTTTCGAGAGGTATGCAGCTTGATTTCGCAAAAACTGATTTGAAACGTACTGAAGGTGTTTTTGACACCACAGTGTGTGCATATACGCCATAAAGCCTCCATAAAGACCAGCAAGTCATCCTTGAGTTGATTCGTCCACTCAATGTTAAAAACAACCTAATTCCCAACAGAAGGTAAAACTGACTCCTGATGTCTGACGTCAAGTGATAGTGGAAATACACTTTTTCGATTTTGTATTTTATTTAACGTCAGAACGCGAGCGAAAAATCTAAACAGATAAGTTTAAAACTAATCGCGAAGTTAATTTTGACGGATTCGTAATTGTTCTCATTGAGCTGTAGATTTACGAGTGATTTTATGAGCGATATGAGATACTATCATAAACTCTAAATCGATAGGTTGGAAAGGCACTGCTTTCGGCCGTCGAGCACCTGTGGTCGAGCTTATTTGAATAATTCTGGTTTTTATAATGTTCTGTAGTTCTCGTCATAGGGTTATTATTTATTAAGGGTGAAATTTCTTTCTTTATTTTAGTAGCAGTTATACATTTCTTGATATTTTATTATTTGTGTTTGTTTCCTCAATCCTTTCCTTTTCTAATTGCTTTTTTTGAAATAACAATATTTTACTATTTTAATGTGTTGTGACTTGAATGTGTGCACGAGCGCATCATTAATTTAGCGTCTCATATCTTGATATTTTATTATTTGTTTTTGTTTCCTCAATCCTTTCCTTTTCTAATTGTTTTCTTTGAAATAACAATATTTTACTATTTTAATGTGTTGTGACTTGAATGTGTGCACGAGCGCATCATTAATTTAGCGTCTCATATTTGTATTCATATAGGCATCTGTAGACCGTGTGCGCCTTGCACATGCTAGCATCGCCGCGTGTCGACTATATTTATTTCTACTGCTACTTATGTCTGGCTTATTTAAACATTTTTTATAGATGAACATATATAATTAATTATATATAAATATAACCTCTGTAACGATGGGTGGACATTCTTATGATTATCGTCCCCTGACGATCACATGAATAATTTTTT
>CAKNWU010079108.1:0-11948 GCA_932072015.1 Andricus quercustozae
CCTTTTGCAACGTTTCCAATTGAATACATAATATTGCGCAATCTTCGCATGTGAGTACCCGCGTCGGCGCCTTTGTCCATACGCTGCTTGTGTGTTTCATGCAAGAGTCGCTACCGTCTCTCGCCCCTTGAGCTGAGAAACTGCGTGGGCCAGCACTTCTAGGAATTTCGGGTGTATTTATCTGTATTATTATTGATAGTTTTTATTCATTTCCAGCGACCCGCGCTTTTCGGTTGAAAAGTTGCGTACAGGTGGCGCCTCAATACCAGAACGAGGCAGTTAATGAACGTCGCTTGAGCAAAATATCCTGCCCACTTGCGGTAAATGTTGGGCCCCCTCTAGCGTAGCAATAAAAGAATCGTTTCGTTTTAAGGACGCAGAAATAGGGGAGACTCCACTGTATCACAATTTATACTTGGGCGACTTGATAAGCTTGGAATTTATAAATAAATTTGCAGAGGCCCTAATTTGGAAATTTCAGAATTCGAAATTGATGGTTTTGGAATTTATTGCTGGGCGATTTGATAAATCTATAAATTATAAAGAAAAGTAAACGCTTGCCAGTTCTGTAATATTGGAAATATTAGCGTGGAAAATTTTGAAGTCTCGCATTTATACTTGGGCGACTTGATAAGCTTGGAATTTATATATAAATTTGCAGAGGGCCTAATTTCAATATTTCAAAATTCGAAATTGATGGTTTTGAAATTTATTGCTGGGTGGCTTAATAAATTATAATTTATCAGGAAAAGTGAAGATTTTCCAATTTTGTAATGTTGGAATTATTAATGTGGAAAATTTTGTAATATCGTAATTTATATGGGACAAAACTTTATTTATGTTATATCTTTGTAATAAATAATAATTATTGTCATTTTATTATTTCATTACACAGTGATTAAAAAATAGAAACTAATTTCCCATTGCACTTATATAGAAAAAATTAGTTTGCACGATAGATATTAACAAAATAGGGGAAAAATGCATGAAAACCCATTCATTTGGTTCAATGTTTTTCGCTAAGTATTCAACAAAGCGAAGTTAGCTGGTGGTCTGCATGCCGTGTTTGCTTTGCTTCTTAGAACTAAAGTCTTATGTTCTTCACATACACAGGAAATCTCAATTTTGTACCCAGTTTTCTCCTTTTCGCGACATATTTCACAAAATTGAGGTTCACAATCATCGAGTTGGGGTCTTCGGATGTATGATAACGTCTGAAAATGCTTCTGTGATGTCAGAATTGTGAATACAAAAATTAATTTGCGAACGGTTCTCGCCGTTCAAATGCGGCCTTCTGCTATCCAAAGATTTCTCTCTTTCGAAAAATTTATAATTTCCGTAAAAATAATGATTGCATCAGCAAAAAGCTTTATTTCGCTAAATTTTATTGATCCGAGGATCTCGCGAAATTCCGGGAATTTTGACAAGTTTTCTTCCTTTCATTCTCAAATAATTGGAGAAAAATCTATATTGAGTCAGTGCCATATCTATAAAAAACACTTCTCAGTTGAGAGACGCGTTTTCTTATAACGGCCCGTTGAGTTAGACTGGCATCATCATTGTCATGTGACAGGTATGTCTGTTGGAGAAATAGACAAAAAAGGGAAAGATTAGAAGGAATTAAAATAATCGAAAATAAAGCATGTAAGTATGGAATTAAAAATAACGATGCCAAAAAAATTGAAAATTCCAAACTTATGTTGCACACGGAGGAATAGAAACCATGTAAGTGCACGCATTTTGTAGACGGATCAGAAAGAATTAAATTAATCGAAAATACATCATGTAATTATGGAATTAAAAATAACAATGAGAGGTGTGTCTACTGCTCGCATTAAGAGGAATTAAAAAAAAAATGGAAAATATTTTCGGCTGCATGGAACTCCACACAACTGGCAATCGTTAAGGAAATAGAAAAGAATTGGTTTCGGAGATATACTTATTCTTTCGTTGGGCACTTCTTCCGATGGAAAATAAGCACAGTCAAAAAAATTAAATAATGCACACTCTTTCTTTTAAATCTGAAAATATTAATTTTTCTCTATTCTTCTCTTCTTACCGGGTTATATGTCAAAATAGGGAATACTAATAGATTTATCATTGGCAAACCAATGGGCACACCATTTGGCAACGTCTTTACGACATTGTTACGACATCTTTACGACAACTTTACGTAAAGGCGTCGTACGATCTGACGATGTCTTTACGATATCGTAAAGACACCTTAACGACATGGACATAGGATGTCGTAAAGTTGTCGTAAAGATGTCGTAACGATGTCGTAAAGGCGTCATCAAATTTGGTGCCCACTGGGAAATGCTCGAAAATGGTTCTTTCTGACCGGGATAAGACGTAAAAAATGCATATTTTATCCGCACTCGGTGGGCTTGAATCTCAGACAGGTTTGACAAAAATGCCAAAGAAGACGGGCAACGGGGATTTGTTCCTGGGCCCCAAAAGGTGTAAAATCCGTTGAGTTTTAAATCCTATGTGCTAAATTAAGAAAAATATCTCAATTTTTAAAAAGAAATAAAAAATATCAAAATATTGCATATTATGACTTAATTTTTATCAAGAATAGGCCGATGCAAATCTGTTTATAATGAATTTACCCAGTCCTGATAGATGCAAAGGATTTATAATGGAGGGATCTTTCGTTTATCATGAAAATGTCTAATTATTGATTTAAATACTTATTAAAATTAAATGTCTTTAATTTAATTTACAAGTGTAGAGATGAAAAGTGAACAACGGCATTTTTCAGTCTCTCTAAGTATGTCGGATCATCAATAATGTTTATTTCATTAATATGATGTTAATGTTTTTTGTATACATGGTCAATAATCAATATTTAAAATATTGATCATTAAAGTTGTGAAACACAACTTTTTAATGTTGTGAAAAAAATCCCGCTAGCTCAGCTGGGATTTGAACACCAGATCTTTCAGATTTCCGGTCCCAATGCTCTAACCAATTAAGCTACAGAGAGACGAGAAAATTTTCTTCGCAACTCCTACAAGTTGAATGTCAACGTCATTCAATGTACTGGCAAGATATTCCAACACGAGACTGATTTTTATTAATTGATGTTATGTTTTTTGACCAGTGAATTATTTAATTAATATGATGTTAAATATTGATTATCGACCATGTAAACAAAAAACATTAACATCATATTAATTAAATAATTCACTGGTCAAAAAACATAACATCAATTAATAATAATGTTTATTATTGATTCACCTGGCTGTGCTGACGGTAGAAATTCCACTTTTTTTCATTCCTTGGATTCAAAAAAACTCTTGATCTGGAACCGCCTGTACTTAAACTGAGTTCCTGATTCTTCTTACTGATATCATCGATATTATTCTAAGACTGGAACTTCCGTTTTAACGTAGATGTTACTACTTGATTTTGCTGCTTTTCAGGTAATTTTTACAGTAATTTGGCCATATTCTGAGCAGTCTTCGATGAACCATTATGACTAATACAAGAATGTTTGATTCCTCTGCCTATTTGTTGAAAACACATCGTAAAAATCTGGATTTTTTCTAGAGCCTTATCTGATATTTTATCTGATGCACCAGGAACGTGGATATCATCTGACTTGGCATACAGGCCGTTCGAGGCATTAATTTTATTTTATTTTTGACGCACGTGTCCTCTTCCTTCCTAGACTGGAGTGTGACTAGTACAGCGAGCTACACGATGAATGTAACATTTGCATACGTTGCCTATAGTTTGTACTGTTATAATCATGTCTTCATAGTTCGGCATAGTTAGTACTGGTCTGGTGAAAATATTATTTTCTCGATCGAAAAGAGTTCGCCGGCAAGAGGTGCATATCCTTAATGGAAACTTTGAATCAGTTGAACAAAAATTTGGATTGATGAATTTTTTGATGAGCTTCTCAATTCTATCGGTGATATTGAATTTAGAGTTGTTCTTGCCGAACTTAATATTCATGCAACAAGCAGCGCACACTTTCAATCAATTCGCTCCATGATCACACATAATTCTCGATTCTCATTAGGCCCAAAGGTTTGAGTTTATGCATCATATTAGTCGAAATGTGAAAGAAGGGAGTCATTGAATTTTTCTTCAAAACCCTTTTACCCAGAACCAAAACTATGTATATTTTGTAAAGTATTTAAATAAATAAACTGGATAAACTCATTTTAGACCGATTTGCATTGGCCTATACTTGATAAAAATTAAGTGATATGATGCAATATTTTGATATTTTTGGCTTTTTCTTAAAAATGGAAGTCTTTTTCTTAATTTAGCAGATATGATTTCAAACTCAACGGATTTTACACCTTTGGGGGCCCAGGAACCAATCCCCGTTGCCCGTTTTCTTTGGCATTTTTGTCAAATCCGTCTGAGATTCAAGTCCACCGTGCACATATATACCTTATAACGATTTTCCCAGTCTTCTGGGACATAAGCTGGGAGCATCGTTACAAAATGGCAGCGACAACGTAGGCACAGAAAATTTGTTCAATCCCGTTAGGCGCCCGACACCTCTTCGGCGTCACTCCAGAAATGTTCACACACAGAAAAAAATTGCAAATAAATAATCGCTTATAATAAGTCCCTAGCTCAGGAAGAGGGATTTCTTGGGGGCGAGAAAAGGCACTCCAAAAAAATTTAGTTTTGTAAAAAGATATAATAAAACTATGTAAGTTTAAATTCAAGTAGTAATAATGACAAGGTGTGAAATTAGAATAAGTGGATATAAATCTAAACCATGATTAACATTTCCACGAAAACTATTTGATCAACAAAGAGAAATAGTATTAACGTTTCGTTACAAACAAAAAAAATGCACCAAGAAAAAGCTTAACGTATACGAAATAAAATCTTATCATAAAAGGGGCCACTATATTCAAAATGGCGTCAGCCGGAAAATGTAGCAACGGCTACCTTAATCCCGGAATCACAGAGTCCCTTGGTTTCCTTCAATGCCTGTCCGGCAGAAAAATGGTCTCGTCCAAAATAATTGGTTGCAACGCTACTTCTTTCCTCGACTCTATACTTGCCGATGGCCGACACGAAACTGATCTCTCCGGCGTCATCTGCCTCGCCAATCCCTTCCCTCTCGCGCTACAATTGTCGGCCCAGTCGGTGCTGCCCTCCCAAGCTGTATTTCTTGCACTCTGGTCGATGGAATTCGTTCCGCCGTTACGGTACGTGGAACGCCGGCCGTTGTACAATGGCTGCCTTCGTGTGTTGACAAGTGTCGAGCCTGATATGGCTACCAGTTATTTTACTAATCCTTGAGACTTGGATTAATAGGTAGTGGTTTACTCGACATGCCAATGAGCCCCATGATAGTTAAGTGAGCGTGGGTACGTGAGAGTGACGTCAACCTGGTGGTAGTGAGATAGTGCGAGTGTGAGATCATCGGAGTTAATGGCAGTGTTTTTCCCTGTCGGATTTTCCCAAAAAAATGGACTCTGTGATTTCGGAGATTCATGCAGGACGTCAGGTCCTCCTTACTTTATGACTCCAGGTACCTAATTTAACTTAATTAATAGTGACAGGTTACATACAATTTTATCATATAATTCTAACCTAAATAGCTCGCTCTGTAGTTGTTCTCTAAAACTGGGGAAGGATCCATAACGGGTGGTTAGCCACCACGTTACAAAACCCCCTCCCAGACTGACCCGTGGGGTCCCAATACCAGCAGGCGTCACCAGTCCGACCTCCAGATTGTTCATCAAGTTCAAGAGCACAATTGTGTTGAGTCTTCTTGTAGCCGATTATGATTTAGGCTCATTATAAGGTTACTCGAATAATAATCCTAAAAAAAATATATAATAAAGAAACAAAACAGATGAAATAAAGCTTTGGAAAACAAACCTGAGAATTCCAGGTAACTTGTGATAAAGAAAAGAAATATGATAATAATTGATTTGTTATTTGTCAGATTCAGGATCTCCCTGACAGAAACTGATTGTTGTTCTTTTATATACTCTTGAGTTTAGTTATTCTAGTTCTTGTGAACTAATATAACTCTTTGACTTCGGTCATAGCCGACTTTAAATTAGTGATAATCCAGTGTTCTCTCTCACTCCTCACACCCGATGTTATAATAGGATCTTATCTCTAAATTTATTTTCTATTTTGAGCTTGTGCCGGCCATGGGAGTAATCACGATCTATTTGTTTATTTCTGAAAAGCTGGGGAAGGATCCATAACGGGTGGCTAGCCACCACGTTACAACCTGCTTGGCATAGACCCAATGGAAAAATGTAATGTGTCCGCGCGTTCATGTTAAAGTGACAGATAAGCGTAAAATTCAGAACATTATTTATTGTATTACATACAATACCTAATGTAACGAAGGTATGATTTACAAGTTTATCACGTCTGACATTTGAGGTTGACGTGTTCCATAATCATAAAGGGACGACAGCGAAGGGGCATGGCCGGATAACTATTATTCTTCTCCGCACGACGCTGCTCATGCGCTTTCGCTGTCCAGTCCTCCTTTCATATAAACGGCTACCTTCAGAACTGAAAAGACGCTGATAAAGCGCGTGAATCATGCATGCGTTACATAAAATATTTTTAATCGCAACCATACTGAAAAGATACATATGAAAATATACAAGTGAACCCTTGCTCGTTATTTGAATTAAGAATAACAATTTTTGTTCCATACCATATAATAAGAAAGATCACGTTCAATCTCCCACCAGCAGAACATGCTTCACATTTTGCGCGTCTCTACCAAAAAAAAATACTGTACATGCCATGGAGGAGAGTCGTCTTCATGGCTCAGGCAATGCTTTCAGAACTCGTGAGTCTCGGACCTTCGGCCCTTAAATACCACTCGTTCCGAAAAAACTGCCCTCATCATGAAAAGACGGTGCTCTCCTTCTTGTTATGTACCATACTATTTTTTATCGCATTGAAACTTGACTGAATTATAGTCCTAGTGGACCTATATCAATTCACCAAACCATGTGACAATATGACGGTTGTCAATATACAATGCCTGAAGTTTTCGCTTTTTCAGATGCTTTTTAACCTTCACGTTAGTGTAACTTCTTTTAGGATTATCCGATTGGACTTTTATTTTAGTGTCTTCGAAAGCTATTTTCATCTAATTTAAGACTACACTGAGAAAAAAACGTATTTGAAATATTATTTGAGCAAAATAGATTTGTTATTGACGATAATAATAAGTATTTTATATGATTAGGTGAGTTCCGCAATGTAAAGAAGTATGGCGTAAGTTCAAGAAGATAATTATTACATACAAATAAATGTAACTCGGACTGAGTAAAAGTTTTTTTTTAACCAAATATATGATTCTTTGATTCAAATAAGCGTATTTTTGGTAAATAAACATTTCTTTGCAGCTAAGAAATTTTTAGCAACGGAAATAAATATTTATTTGTTTCTAAGATGAGGCATATTTTTTAGAGAAAACACGTAACAGAGTTGATAAAATATTAATTGATTCAAAGAACAATTTACTCGAACAGAAAAAGTTCTTCTATCGTTTAAAAATTTTTAATTGTAAACGTACAAGAATTAAGCAGGCAAATTTATTGAAAAAATATTTCATGCAATTATAATGATTATAATTTATAATAATATATTTATTTTCATTTTCGCGGGATAGAAAAAAATGATAACGGTCAACCGCCTTTGACTTCTCATAATGGTCCTGCTTAGAATAAAATACTAAAATTTTAAAAATTATATTACAAATAAAATTTCTATCGATACGGTGTTTCTAACCTACATCTATACCTTAATCTATCGCCTAGCAGTCGGGAGTCTTACCCATTACTCTATGCCTACAGAATTGAAAGTCAATGAAAAAAACCATCCTCATAAGCCACAACTCAAAGCAGTTAAGATAAAACATTTTTTTAACTCTTTTTTCTCAATAATTTTTTTATTATTATGCGACATCATGTATATGTAAAATAAATTAACTGTTAACGATAATATAATTGAAATAACTTTTAAATAAATAATTTAAGCCCAATACAAATTTTAGGGACTGGTAGCCCCGGGCTGAAACCCTTAAATTTTTTTTAACAACTTTTCAACCAATTCTTTTTCTTCAAAATTTTTGTTTTAATTTTTTTCAACAATTTTTATTTTATTTTTTTCTGAAATTTTTTTTTCAAACAAAAATTTTTTTTCTTGGCGCCCACCTCTAATAATTTTTCTTAGTGTAATATTTTTTTTTTCGCGTTTTAAGCTATTTTACAACTTTTGATAATGACATAAAATGTGATTTTTAATGAGCATTTAAAATTCGCGCATCATAATGACTTATAAAAGCCAATGTTATGCCGATGGTCGGGCCATCTATTGCCCAGAGTCGGGCGGACCGTACTTTCACGGTCTTTTCGAAACCATGAACCAGCGTTTGTCCGACGGCCGGCTCATATTTGGGCCAAGGTTTGACCGACCATCGGGTGCATAAACGTGAGTTGTGGCTAACCGACTGCTGCATACAGAGTCGGACCGACCGCATTCTTGTGGTCGTACCGACCAATCTGCCACAGTTTATCCGATCGTCGGCCCAAAGTTGGGCCAGAGTTGGGCCGACAGTCGGCTTTTCGCCCACCGCCGAGGTCGGTTGCCAACGTCGGTGAGACCATGGCAGCTTGAAAACACCTTAGTCAGTCCAACTCTGGTTAGCGTAGATCCGACCGAATTTCGCACCTGGGAAACGTAGAACGTTATACACCGGTAGTAGAACTGATAGTCCGAAAATGTTTTGAAGCAGAGTAGAAGAAGAACCGACCATAAATGCAAACTCCAGCAGGTAGTATATCATCTATTTCCTGTTAAACAGAACAGCAGTAATAGTGGTGAGGATTAGAAATATCACACCTACGTTATAGAAGCGATATAAATCAGACCTGCTGCGCAGAAGTGGAAATAAGTAATGAAATACCAGCCAAATTGCTATAGGGGTCAATACTCCTATTTATAAATAATTAAAAGTCACAAAACGCCATCTCGCTGCAAGCAACCGCTGCGGAGATTTACCATTTCAAAAATCGAAAGGGGTCAATTGACCCCTCCCAGTACGTCTAGTGTTAAATGAAGCATATCTTCCAAGTGAATAGATTATTTCTTAAGTGAACAAATTCCTTTATTCGACTAATGACATGTTCTATTAAAACAACAGTATCAATCCCCTTGTATGAAAGAAATATCGCTTTCACTTAATTAATATTGCTTTCATTTATCTTAATATTTCTTTGATTCAAAGAAACCAAAATATTTGTTTCACGCATCAATGAATTACTTATTTAAAATAAAATGTTTTTTAATTCAAAGGCTCAAAATCATTGAACTAAAGAAAGATTTCTTTGGATGCGAAAGCGAAATTCAAGGAAACTAGGTTCTTAGTTTTAAAGATATAAATTCTTCGAGTTAATTATCTCATATTGTGAGACCAAGAAATATTTCTTTATTTTAAAGAAATGGTGTCCAAAGAAATGATTTCTTTGAATCAATGCACGAGTTTGTTGTTTTTAAACTAGATTCATTACAATTAAGTAAACGGGTTTCATCGCTCAAATAAATGGATTCAAAGAAGTGCATTTCTTTGGATCCAAGCATTTTTTTCAGAGTGTAATAAAAATTTTTTTTCATCATGAATTAAATTTTTCCTTTGAAAATCAAAATTTAAGTTCATTTTTTGAAAAAAACTATACTTTTAAGTAGTTTTTTTAATAGATTTTTTTACACTCTTAAAAGTCATGCAGAAGAAAAAGTGGTCTGGAAATAATTGCATGTTCAAATTGAGAGTTGTACGCTTGATGGGACCACATACAACTTTCGGAGCGCCCGGGAACGAATACTGTTAGGTCTAACTTGCCCTTAAGCTTACATTTAACTATGTTCAGATGAATTTTTTGTGTGTATGTATATTACATAATCATAATGTGGTACCCTCAAGCGTAAAAATCTTAATTTTACTACGAAATAATTTCCAGCCCACTTTTTCTTCTGCATTAATTTAGACAGTGTAAAACAAGTTATTTTATAAAAAAGAAAAAAAAAGTTTAAAAGTATGGGTTTTTTTCAAAAAATCAATTTTGATTTTCAAAAAAAAAATCATAATGAAAAAAAATTATACTAGAACAAAAATCCAATCGAATAATCCTAAAAGAAGTTACACTAACATGAAGGTGAAAAAGCACCTCAAAAAGTGAAAAGTTCAGGCCCCTGTATGTTGACAACCCGATAAAAAAACAATAATTTTAGATGGGAACACTTGATGTATTTTTCCCCATATGTCGATACAACATACATTTCTACCGTTTATTCGGATAAGAAAAAGCCGTTTTTGAGGTTCTAATAGAAAATATAGAATATTTTGTGAATTTTTCGATTACTTGTCACTTTAACATGAATGCGCGAACACTGGACATTTTTCCATTGGGTCTATATTAAGCACGTATACCGTAAGGTCAACTTCATAGTAGTCATAGGGAAGCTGGAGTGCGAGTGAGACACTAGTAGATGGCGCATAAGAGCATCTCTTTCGCACTGATTTATATGACTACTATGAATTTCGCCTTACAGTATATGTGTATACTATATGCATTTTTACCGCTTACCCGGATAAGAAGTAACCATTTCTGAGCCTTTGGTGATGACAAATATATTATTATTTCCTATTTTGACATATAATGACGTTGCGCGAACTCAAGACAGTTTTTTTAGGACTCATCTTTTTTGGGAAATATTTTGGGACCTACCAAAAATTTTCTAGCCCTAACCAAAAGCGAAAGCAAAATATTTTAATTTTTCGATCCGCCCTAGTGCACATGCAAGCAGCTAAAGAGTCCACGGGGGAATCCCGAAAGTTGTCGCATCGATTTCGAGGTCCCCTCGTTGTAACCGAGGTACGGCCTGGGAGTACCTACCGGGTCGCCACCTTGCAAGAAGTAGCTCCAAGAAGACGATACGCCACTGCAGCTCGCGTGAATAGATTGAAGATTTGGCGTCCTTCATTAGAAGAAGGAAGTTTGGATTTTGACTGCGGAAGTGATGAATCCGATCCAGAGAATGTGGAAAAATCTGCCGAAGTATTAATCAAGCCGAAAAAAGTTTTACATATGGAAACAGCACCTGAAGAGAATGGATCAACAGGAGTTACAGAAACAGTGAGACTGACCAGATGAAGTTCCAGAGAAGTTCAGCAACCGAGGATACTTAAAGATTATGTGCTTGAGTGAACCAAAAGTTCGAGGACGAACTAAATTGCAGGATATCTAAATGATAAGAATGAACACTATTGTCATATTTATTTAATTCCTATATGTTGTATTTATATATTTGATTGTGATTCGTAATGACAAATTTCAAACTATTTCATAATAAACGTGAATCTTCAGTTTAATAAATAATTGAGTTTGATTATTTATTCAACACGGCTAGCACGCAGTAATAAAATGTATTCCTTCAACAATATAAAATAGATTTAAAAACACGCAAGGAAGTTGTCAGACACAAGATATAATAGTATGATTACCATAATGAGTTAAAAATCGTATTGTAAGATTCGTTAAAGGACTCCAAATCAGTAATTTTATCGAGACAATTATCTTCTTCTATTTTAATAAAAACTATGTCTGCAAAGGTACGCTTAAAATAATTAGGTTAGATATATAGGTTTAAATCTCATCCCACTTTGCATTTTAGTCGACGTAATGGCACTGCATTAAATATTAAACAATAAATTTATGATTTTTTTCGCATTGGTTGATGTTATTTTTTGTTCTTTTAATCTTATACGGAGGGGGCATTTAGTTATACCTACATAATTTTTTCCATAGCCATGACTTTATTAAAAATATATAAATAAAAGAATTTCTGAGTTAGACTTCAAGTAAAACCAAGGCACCAATAACATTCAAAATGAAGATGTAATAATCAATGTGAAGCAA
>CAKNWU010079112.1:0-17889 GCA_932072015.1 Andricus quercustozae
TGGTTGAAAAAAATGTGCAGACAAATTTTCAAAAAAAAATTCCAACCAAAATTTTCAACAAATTTTAATAAGAAAATTTCAAACAAATTTTAATAAGAAAATTTCAAACAAATTTAAAAAAAAAAATTTGAAATAAATTTGAAAGAAAAAATTTGAAATCAATTGCAAAACAAATTTTCAAATAATTTTCAAAAAATCAAATTATTGAGAAATAAGAATAATTACAAAAAAATGATAAAAAAATTTATAAAAAGAAAAAAAAATCTTTACAGTTTTAAAACAAAATTTTTCGAAAAGTTTTCAAATGAATTTTCCAAACATTCGAACGCTTTCGGACTTCAAATTTTTGGGGGTATTGGAATGTTTCCTCTTACTATTTCTCTACCTTTCTTTTCTCTAATTTTCTGTTTTTTAAAATTTTTTTACGTAACTTTACTTCCTTAAATTTTCTCAATTACCTATTTATTAACAGTCCCGCCTCTTCAGACACAAAAAGAAAATACCTCTCAGTTCAGAGTACTCAGAAGAAGGACCATCATAAGGAAATGATTTTTGTAAAATATTATAATAATTGTTTATATTTAATGAAATACTGGTGATTTATCCCTAACTTTGTTAATCTTTTCTTATGTTTTTAATCACTTATTGACTTAATCACTTATTTTACAAAATTTCATTTTTAGACATTATTGAATTTAAAAAAAAAATTGCAAAATAATTTCGAAATTTTTTTATCATGTGCAGACAACTTTTGCACACTTAAAAAAAAATTTCACATTATTTAGACCCGCTAAGCCTGCAAAACCCAGTTTTAAACCTTTAAAATAATGTACTTTAAGTAAAAGAATAATTTAGACACAAATTAGTGAAAAAATCAATAGTCTAGATCAAACAGCTTTCCCACGTTATAAAATACATCCTGGTCCATATATCTAAGAAAACTGATAACAATTATTGCATAATTTAGAACTTAAATTTACTCGCATCTCGGAAACCAAAATTGAAATCTATTTGCAAATCGCCCATATATGTAGATATATACGCAATTTTTCCTGGTTTTCAAAAAAGTAAGGCGGGTTGCGTTGATTTAGGCGTTATTACAATATTTTAAAATTGCAGATGTAACACCGAAGCTAAGAAAATCTCTAAAAGATACGTGAGAGCCGATTAAAAAAAAATCAATACATTTGTGAACGATAAATGCAGATTTTCGGAATACTAATTGAGAGTTCATAATCAATGAATAATTTTTTACTAACAATTGTATGGTTATAAACAGCAGGATGATATTTTGAAATAATTTTGAATATTTGTATAGTCACTTTTGTCTGTAATCCAATTTGAAGGCATGTACAAGCGTTATAAAAATTAATGAAAATATATTTTTAATTAATAAAAAATACAGAGTTTAAGCAATTTTTGATAGCTTGAGGTACTTATTTTGGAAAATTGTTTTATTTTGTCTGTTCGTGAGATTCCGGAGCAGCACATTGACATATTATGAAAAATATTATTGGTATAAACAAATGGTATAAACAAATTCACTATTTGTGAAATTTTTAAAGTTTCAGGTACTTTCTTGCGAATTAGTTTTAATCGGTTCGCCATTGATATTTCAGAGCAGTGCATTGAGATTTGATGAAAAATTTAATTTTCATACAGCTCGGTAAGAAGGAGTTGATTGGAACGCGTAGAATGGCATTTAAAGAAACGGAAAAGTCCGAAATGCCATTGAATACACTAATTTGAAGTAATTAAACTAACTTCATGGCAATGCTATCAAGGAAATTTGCATCAATGCCATTAAATGCTGTTCGCTAATCCACCAACTTGAATGCCATATTATGCCTTTCACGTAACAAAGTATAGATTAGAATCAATGTCATTCACTGTCATACACAAACACCATCGGAGGGGTGCTCCACCTTACAACAGTTAGTGATCATGGCGGGGAAGAATGCAGCCTGTCAAGAGTCAAGACACCAAGATTCTTAAAGTTTTTTAAAGAAGGTTCTGTAACAAAAATTGTTCACATGAGTGAACCTGTATTGTGCTGCTGGGAATTTTTTTGGTGTGATAAAAGTTTTGTGTTCCGCATTTATTTTCATTCTTATCACTAATGTGAAAAAACTGCTGCATACAATGCTTAAATTAATTAAATAAATAGGAAAGAAGGGGTTTAGGGGATAGGTGTAGAGACTAGGGAACGACAGAAAAAAATGGCACGCAGAAAATTACAGGCCTGTATTTGCAATTACAGTTTGTAACGGTAATCAAAAAGTAATAACTGAAATGGATTTTTTACCAAATAATCGTCCCGCAATCAATTCCGAAAAAAAAAAGATTTTAGTTCAAAAATTTTAACAAGCATCGCGGGCTGCAACGGCCGTTACCATTAATGCACGGAGAAAAATAGATATTGAAAAGTAGATATTAAAAGCTTTGATATTTATCCATAATATATAGATATTGCCGTATAATATATAATATCTTCTATTCAGTATACGAGATATAAAAGGACAATTTCTCTTTATATTGAAAGAATAAAAAGTAGTAAATATGGATATATATGGCTTTATTCAATGACGGAATTGTAACAAAACTTGTAAAATATCAGATTCAGCTCTCGACAGGTACCGCCGCGCACCCTGTCCGCCGTGAGTTCCTGGAGGTATCGGGTGAGGCTCACCTTGCTTTCTTCCACCTGGACGCTTGGTCAACGTGCATTTGGGGCACATAGCGATATGTCTCCTCACATATCTCTTCATCCTTGGAAACCAGAATTACCGCAAAATTTCTGCCACTGTTCGGTCAACGGCAAAATGACTACGCAGGTCATGATATCGCACCACATTGGATTTTCTCATCGATTTCGGCACTACCAGTCTCCGATGTTCTTGATCGGCTGTTCCGCGAACTCTATACATCAGTTTGTCGATCAACTGGAAACCGTCAACCTTGTTTCTTTCAGAAACGCTACGTTCTTCGGGGAATGTAAGGAGAATCTCACCTCGTTCCTTTAACTCGGCTTCAGGTCCTTGCATCGCTAATCCAAATTCTTCCTCCGTCAGTGCTATGAATACGATCCTGCGAGCCAAACCCTCCTCCCATGTGTCCTTGGCTTCTTCTACTGGTGCTCGGCTAAGCGCGTCTGCATGAGCCATCCTCACGCCAAGTCGATGTCGCACAACCAAATTATATTCTTGCAGAAGTTCCGCACATCGCGCAATCTGATGATTCTTGGTTCGATTGGTATTCATGTATACCAATGTTTGGCAATCAGTAATCACGGTAAACTCGATGTCAGTGAGAAAGGACCTTAATCTATCGACGGCCCAAACTATAGCCATCAGCTCGAGCTTGATCGAATGATAGCTCCGCTCTGTATCCGTCGTCCGTTTGCTCACTGCGTACACTAAGCGCATGACTCCGTCAATCCCTTTATGCATTAAAAATCGACTGAGACCTTCAACACTTGTATCTATGTGAAGTTCGGTTACAGCCTTTGGATTATATAAGGCGAGACCCGGTTCGGAACTTATTACGTCTCGCAGCTCTTCAAATGATCGCTGTTGCTGATCATCCCAAACAAACCGGATATTATTCTTTAGTAATTTTGTCAAGGATTCTGCCTTTGCCGCAAATCCTCGCATGTATCTCCTGAAGAATCCTGTCAATCCGATGAATCGTCGAACGTCATGAACGTTTTTCCGGATCGGAAAACGGCGAATTACTTCCATTTTTGCTAGTCCAGGCCGCAATCCTTCCGCAGATATCCGATGACCCAAATACTCCACTTCCAGGACTCCGAAAACACACTTTTTTGGATTTAAATTCAGTCCAGCTTTTTCTAGTTCCTTCAGCACCAATTCCAATCGGGCTAGTAAATAATTCCAATCCTTTGCGATAATGATTAAGTCATCGAAATAGAAGAAAACAAACGTGTTTCTCAAACTTCCTAAAGCCTTCTACATCACTTGTCCAAATTCATATGGAGCATTTATCAAACGAAACATCATTCTTGTGAGTTCAGCTGAATCATCCGGTATCACGAAAGCTCTCTTCTCTGCGGCTTTGGTACTCAACGGCACTTTGAGATAACCATTCGCCAAATCTAGCGTAGCAAAAATCTTGTCGTTGGACAATTCTTGAATCTGGTCATCAATGTTTGGGAGTGGATAACTCTGACTGATAGTTTGAGCGTTCAACTTGCTGTAATCTATCACCATGCGTGATTCACTGTTTTTTTTCTTAACCAACATTGCCGGACTTACATAGGGTGACTCGTATATCTAGACAATCCTGCTTTCTTATAATCGTCGAGTATATTCTAGAAGGTCTCCCGTTCCGACTTTCTTGCACGATAATGCGGTTCGTTGATTGGTTTCGCTCCCTCCACTTCTCGGATCTCCATTTCCGATAAATTTGTGCAACCCAGCTCTTCAAGTTTCAAGGACCAACAAACTCTGTACTTGTTCGCCAAATCAATAAGTTGTTCTTCTTCATCGCTGGTGATTCTGTCTTCCGTCATCAACACATCTCCGTTGGGTGGTTCACGTTCTGGTTTCAGAACTGGAGCCGTTTCGATGTTCTTTATGTCACGAGCCATAGAGCCGCCTACATTTCTTACCATTTCTTTCCTTGCGAAGTTTTTCATCATGATTTCCATGGGAATTGCACCAGAATTCACTTGAACAAAATACGAGGATGCTGGTGGGATACATACATCTTGAGCAATAACGACTTCATTTCTAGGATTCATGTCTGCAGACTCCGTCGGTAGTTCATCAATTAGCTTTTGAGGAGCTTTCCAGAACCGTGTGCGACTTCCTTCAAATGATCGCCTAATTCCCGCCTGATGCAACCAACTTCTACCGGTCAGCATGTCTCGAGGAATCTCAACACCAGATACAACCTGTGCTCTGACGGGTTCTCCGATAACTCCATCAATTTCCAATACAAGGTCTACTCCTCCAGACGCTTGTGATGTACCTCGAATTCCTATCATTGCTCCACTTCCTGGGGCATCGTTCATTGAGATCACAGAAAACCTACAATGATTGACAATTGAAGATCGAATGAAACAATCTGAACTTCCTTCATCCAAAAAACCTAGCATCACGTACTATTGGTTAACTACGACTCTCTTTCATGCGATCGGACGATTAATCAATTCAACGGTATTGATCCCTATGGAAGGTTTTTCCTTCAAGGCTTCAAGGCCGATGATTCAGTCTTTTGATTCTTCTTGGATTCTTCTGGCCTCATCGCCTTTGCTGGTCTTCTAGTCTGATTTACACCCTCCAAATCTGTCAAATCGTCTAACAATGTCTCTTCATTCTAGTGTAGTCTTGAACTGAGCTAAACAAACAAATTATGACACCACAGCCCAGCCGAAACTTGAGTTTTTGTTTCGCTAAAGTCTAATTTTAGTTTTAGACATAAGTATAATTTATCTACAACATATGCCATAGTAGATTCACCTGCTACTTGCTTACGCTCGGTAAGTAATCTCCATGTTTCCGTTGTAGGCTGATCCCGAATGAAGATTCTCTGGAATCTACGTTGAAAATCGCTCCATGAATTGATGAGATTGATGAAGAAGAAGGAAGAAGCAGAAATGAATGAAAAAAGTTGGAAAAAGTTCTATTGAAAAGATTTCGTGAGCTATATTATTTTTTGATCCTGCGCAGAACTTCTATTTGACCTACAATGCCAGCTGCGAAGACTATATCAACACATACGATGCAAATTTGTTTATAACGATCGCATTTATCAAAAAAAGTTAATGAACTGCTTTGGAATATCACTGGCAAACCAAATGAAACAAATTTTAAAAGTTCTGCATTTTTTATATTATTTGTTTATAACAATAAGAAATATACTTTCATTTATTTTTCCAATGCTTGTACATGACTTCAAATTGAAATACAGACAAAAGTCACTTTATAAATATTCAAAATCATTACAAAATCGCAGACTGCTGTTTATAACAATATTATTTTTATTAACAAACGACTAATTTATTATAAACTTCTAATTAGTATTTTTCATCAACTTCTTTTAAAAATAGGCTCTGGCAAATTACTTAAAAATTTAGTTGCCTCTCGTTAAAGAAAACTTTAAAATTAGTTAAAAATAGAAAGCGGAATATTATTTTGATCATTTTTTTCACCTAATACCCACACAGCGAGCCAAGGCACGTGGCATTCGGCCGTAAAGCTCAATAAGAATTTCAAAAATCTTCCAAAAATAGATGCAGAACAGGTGAAAACATTTTAAAATCTCGAAAAACTGAGTATTTTAACTATTTGTTTGATTCTATTTTAAGCATATAATAATATCCCTTCATTTTATAGACGGATACATTGTTATAGAGGATGACCTGACATTTCATAAAAAGTACTATGCAAAAATAGTAACCATTATTTATTATTTTTTTAATCAACGTTGATACATTGATTTTAAGCCATGAAGAATATGCGGAACGAAAAAATTGTTGGACAGACTTTTGAGCAGTTTTTTATTTTGTTTTTGCAGTTTGGGACAGGTGGGCGACAAGATATTTTGTTTACTTTTTCCTTTATATTTTCTAAACAAAGTCTCATAAGATTTAAGAATGTGGCTAATTAGTGAAACTTAAAGTAGTAAAATTGTTAGTAACTACTCTTACAATTATTTAAGATAACATTGTTTAAACTCCCGTAGACAGAAAGTGGCTACAATTTGGGTACAAAATTTAACTTCTTCTCTTTACTGCTCTAATCCAAGCGACTTCCGTTTCCTTTTTCTTTAAAGTTCGCTTCTAGTCTACTTCAATCATTCAATTTTTTCACATTCATTCTTTCATTCTTTTTCATTCACCTCTAGCTTTCTCCAACTCCTTCATCCACTTCTCACCCAATCCATCCTCCCCTATAATCTTTACCACATTCACTTGCCAGCTTCGTTAAGCTTCCATTTCTATCCTACATCCTTCCCATACATACTTCCATGTTTCCTCCTTCTCTCATTCATATATTCTGCACTTTCTGTTCTCTTTTTTCCTCCAATACATCCCTTCCTTTACCTAGTTTCCCAATCTAAATGTTGCTATTTTGGTTTATTTTACATCTTCCTATCCCTTTTCTAAATAATTTGATACCCCTTTTTTTACCATCATACACCGTTTATAATATTTTTATTTCTCAACCATCCCCCATCTTTCTATCAATTGTCTTCCCTGTCCCGTCTCTTCAATCCTTCAAAGCTTATTCCAATCCCCTCTTCTATATCTCTAACACTAAAGAACTCCCTCCTTTCTTCTTCCCATCTATTTGTTTCATTAACTATGCCGCTTTTTTATTCTTTCTCATATATAAGCTCTATGCTTTCTGTTTTTTGGCGAGGTATATCTCAAATATTTCAACTTCTTAAATTCTTCTAACTTCACTCCCTTCCATCTCCCAGTAGATTGTTTCTTTGTCCCTCCTCCTTTATTATACTTCATCATATATATTCTTTTCTACATATAAATTCAACTTTCTCCTATGTGAGCATTTCTCCAATCCGTCATTTAAGCGCGACTATCTCCTCCCCATCTTTTTATCTTCATTTTTTCTTCCAAGTCTGACATTATTATATTAAATAAAAGTGGGCTCAGAGGATATCCCGCTTTATGTCTCTAAAAATTTCCGATACTCTCTTTATTAGGCCCTCTCGTATCCCCGTTTTCACCAAACATTTTATATCACAATTTAGTCGTATAAGTCAAACGACGCCTTAAAGTCCACGAACTTTGTTATAATTGCCCCTTCCTCAACTTCTTTCTTCAATCTCTCCGATAAAATAGTTACATTTTCTTTATAAAATGTTGGCGTTAGCGTCAGTCCCCATCTCTTCCCTAAAATATTTTCCTTTATTCCTAACTTTCCCCTCTACCCCTCCTAGAAAATTCTCAAAATACATTTTCATTTCTACCATTTCAATATCCTGGTTGCTGGCGTACTAGTGAAGAATAAGTGCTATTAGGAATACTCGCCGTTGAAGTTATTAGAGAATAAACACCATCTCCTCTACTGGAACATATCTATCTTGACAGACCATATAGTCAGACACGATCGATCGGTCGTCCTCTAGTGGAACAAAAGTGATCAACATGACAGGAAATCTGACATGAACGTACCCTTAAACAACAACATTTAACTCTGATAAAGTAAATAGATTCAGAAATACATTCACATCGGACGTTCATGCGTGGTTACACCATCACACATGCAGCATCATTCGGAGTTTTCTGAGCCTCATCATCTTCTGCAATAGAGCATATTTCTTCTATTGTTACATGTTTGTACGTCCGTGTGATTGGATCCCTATAAACCGGCTCTCCAGTGGAAATGTCGGATCCCTATGAACGGATGTATGTTATGAGTGGTCTTTAGCGAAGTATTGAATAATAAGTACCTCATTGATTGATGAGTACCTGTTTGGTTCAAGCTGAAGAAACTTCAGGTTTGACATATTTGAAATTTTCCGAAATATGCGCCTATGTCTCCGTGATTCTCTAGGAAGCTTTAAATATCACTTGTAATATGCGCAAGATGTGTTCTCAGCCCCAGCGCGTACGAATAGTGCCGGAAGGATACGAGCGGATTCGAGAGAGCCAAGTAGCCAAGATGGTAGAAACTGATTATCAAGGTTTGGAACTGTGAGCACGTAAAGCCTGGGTATTCTGATGAATGGCAGAAATGCTATGCTCCGATAGTATGTTCTAGTAGGAGTGAGAGAGACCCATTCGACTGACGCCGCACGAGATACCGTTGGAGTGAAGAAGAAGCGTCTTCCTTTTTCGTATTCGACTGCACTTGCTTCATACCAAATTAGCGGGTACGAGCCAGATGGAGAGTGAAAAAAAGAAACAAACGATTTCTCTCTTTTCCATGACATTTACTTGTGTGTAAGGAATAATTGCGCCGAGACTGCTCCTGTTTACAAATGATTACATAGCCACACACAAAAAAATTGTGGCCTGAGTGTTAAACCATGTTTATTATATGTTTTTAGGGTCGCTGAAATCATATCTGTAGTCCATTTTACCCTACCACGTCTAGTTTTTGATGCAACCTTAAAAAGTCTTCACAACCGCACAAAATTAAAAAATAATTTTTGCCTGACCCTCAGGCCACTTTTACTATATGTTTTTAGGGTAGCTGAAACCGAATCCGGAGTCCGTTTCACCCCAACACGTCAGGTTTTTGACATAACCGTAACAAATATTATAATCCAAGTCCAATTAGCAAGTTATACCTAATATATTGAACCTCATAATTTCTTAACCCCATAACCATTCGACCCCTTCATCCTTTGACACCATAACCAGTTTAAACTATAAACTAAAATTCCAATAACCACATAACCTCAAAATAGATAAAGAACGAATAAAAAATGTCTCTCACTCAAAAATGACGGATATTGTGCGAGATGATTCTTGTGGAAATGCTGGGCCATGATAGATTGCGCTAAGAGAGTTATGGGACTAATTGGGCCGGGATTATAATATTTTTTCAAGGTTTTGTCAAAAGCCTGACGTGATGGGGTAAAATGGATTTCGTATTCGGTTTCAGCAACCCTAAAAACATATATTACACATAGTCTGACCCTCAGGCCAGATTTTTTTTGTGTGCGGCTGTGTAATCATTTGTAAACAGAAGCAGTCTGGGCGCAATTATTCCTTACACGCAAGTAAATGCCGTGGGAAGGAGAGAAATCGTCTGTTTCCTTTTTTCACTCTCCCTCTCGCTTGGACCCGTGAATTTGGTATTAAGCACGTGCATGCGCACGCGAAAACAGAAGACTCCTCTTCCTCACTCCAATGGTACCTCGTGCGGTGTCAGTCGAATGGGTCTCTCTCACTCCTACTAGAACATACTCTCACAGCTTAGATTTTTTACTGTGCATCAGGTAAACCAGGCTTCACGCGCTCACAGGTCCAAACCTTGATAAATCAGTTTCGACCATCGTGGCTACTGGGCTCTCTCAAATCCGCTCGTCTCCTTACGGCACTATTCGTACGCGCTGGGGCTGAGAACACATCTTTTGTCAGGTGACAGCAATAGTCTAGCCCTGCCTCGTCCTGCGCATACTACGAGTGATGTTTAAAGAAACGTAGAGAATTCCATTCTCATTCAATCGGTTATAATAAGTACGAGTATTGCGCAAATAGAGGGTGTACAAACGGATGTCATAGATTCGGCAAGCGAATTGATGATCATTTCGGCAAACTCCTTTAAGAGTCACGGACATAAAAGAAAGTATAAACCCTTCCTCTACGGAGAAGAGAAAAGTGAAATTGGGGTAGTAGCTACACTTACTTCGGGAATCCCTTTTCAAAATGAGCTATATTTGCTTTAGAAACGAAATCTGTAACAATAAGACAAATCTTCTTAGAAGTTTAGTATCTAGTATATTATTGTATGCAGTCTTAGATACTAGGGCGAAGTGCAAATGATTATATTAATCGAATCATTAAAGAGTTTTCACTAGTGAACATCAATGAAAAATTACAAAGACAAGAAGTTTTTGATCAATTTAGAATTTGTTGAAAATGTTTTAAAAACATCTTTTATTGTTTTTTGTCATGTGCCCAAATTTCGGAAAATTTCGAATATGTCAAACATGAAATTTCTCCAGCTTGAACTAAACAGATACTCATCAATCAATGAGGTACTTATGATTTAATAATTCGCTACAAACCACTCATCACATACATCCGTTCATAGGGATCCGACATTTCCACTGGAGAGCCCGTTTATAGAGGTCCAAACACACGGGCATACAAACATGTAATAATAGAAGAAATATTGATCACTTTTGTTCCACCAGAGGACGTCCGATCGATCGTGTCTGACTATATGGCCTGTCAAGATAGTTAAGTTCCAGTAGAGGAGATGGTGTTCATTCTCTAACACCTTTAATGGCGAGCATTCCTAATTGTACTTATTCTTCACTAGTACGCCAGCAACTAGGATATTGGAATGGTAGAATGGAAAACATATTTTGAGAATTTTCTAGTAGTGGTAGAGGGGAAAGTTAGGAAAGAGGAAAAATATTTTAGGAAAGAGATGGGGGGCGACGCTAACGCCAACATTTCATGAAGTAAATGTAACTGTTTTATCGGAGAGATTTAAGAAAGAAGTTGAGGAAGGGGCAATTATAGCAACGTTCGTGGACTTTAAGGCCTCGTTTGATTTATTCGACTAAATTGTGATATAATATGTTTGGTGAAAAAGGGGATACGAGAGGGCCTAATAAAGAGAGTATCGAAAATTTTTAAAGACATAAAGCGGGATATCCTCTGAGCCCACTTTTATTTAATATAATAATGTCAGACTTGGAAGAAAAAATGAAGATAAAAAGATGGGGAGGAGATTGTCGCGCTTAAATGACGGATTGGAGAAATGCTCACATAGGAGAAAGTTGAATTTATATGCAGAAAAGAATATAGATGAAGTATAATAAAGGAGGAGGGACAAAGAAACAATGTACAGGGAGATGGAAGGGAGTGAAGTTAGAAGAAGTAAAGAAGTTGAAATATTTGAGATATACGTTGCAAACAAATAGAGAGCATAGAGCTTATATATCAGAAAGAATAAAAATCCCGTAGAGATAATGAAACAAATAGATGGGAAGAAGAAAGGAGGGGGTTCTTTAGTGTTAGAGATATAGGAGAGGGGACTGGAGATAAGCTTTGAAGGATTGGAGAGACGGGACAGGGAAGGCAACTCATAGAAAGATGGGGGATGATTGAGGAATAAAAAAATAATAAATGGTATAATGATGGTAAAAAAAGGGGTATCAAATTATTTATAAAAGGGATAGGAAGATTTAAAATAAACCAAAATAGCAACATTTAGATTGGGAAACTAGGTAAAGGAAGGGGTGTATTGGAGGAAAAAATATAACAGAAAGTGCAGAATATATGAATGAGAGGAGAAGGAAACATGGAAGTATGTATGTGAAGGATGTGCGACAGAAATGGAAGCTGAGCGAAGCTGGCAAGTGAATGTGGTAAAGATTCTAGGAGAGGATGGATTGGGTGAGAGGTGGATGAAGGGGTTGTAGAAAGCTAGAGGCGAATGAAAAAGAATGAAAGAATGCATGTGAAAAAATGGAAAAATTGAATGATGGGGTAAAATGGAATTTGGATTCCGTTTCAGCGGCCCCAAAAACATATAGTAAAAATGGCCTGACCCCCAGGTCAGAATTATTTTATATTTTTGTAAGGCTGTGCTTTGTTAATTTTTATGACTCTACTTTTCTGTAGGGGTGTAAGCATATTTTTGCATTACGAATATACCAAAATAAACAAATAAGTAGACCCCACCTACCTCTTAAAATGCTTACGTAAAACTTGAATGACCCTTAGGGACTTTTGTTATCTTTTTTCAGCTAACTGACAATTAATCAGATACATTTAACATGGAACATCAGAAATCGAGCTATCCATCCACTCCTGTAACGTGAAAAGATGTATCCGAAATGATCAAAAGCCGATAATGGTTGTGGAGGAGGGGGGGGGGATTCAAAATCCCGCGATATTGGAAGCCAAGTCCTGGAATCGGATCAGCCCGCTATATACCATTTTGAGTAAGCGCCTGCATTACACGCCAAATTTATAACAATAAAAACCTGTTCGTAGAACGTCTGGTGCTTGTCGACGAAAATTCGATTTAGGTGATTCTTCACACTCTCCTAATCTGTGAAGGTTTTTCCATTCAGGGAACTTTGAAAGTATCAGAATTAATGGAAATCAGAGGATGCTAAGTCAGGTGAATATGAAGGATAAGGCAAAACATCAAAGCCAAGGCTAAACAATTTTTCTCGAGCGTCAAAAATCACCTTTATCGGTTTTTCATCGAAAAGCCCCAGACTTTTTACGAATACGGTATAATGAACTTGATGAAAAGATAACAAGAGGTCATAGAGAAAAATGGCAATTATGTAATTGATTGAACTTGGTTTTCTCTGAGCAATAAATAATGATAAATTGTCTATAAAAAACCGAACGGAATTATTTGCCAACACAATATTTCTAGGTATCAAAGTTAGGAGTTTATCTAGTACAACCAGCCAAGATTCAGAACCGAGTCAATTTTGATTACTCGTACCGTGAGAGGAGTAAGAAAATTTTTCGATCTTCTCGGTCGGAAGATCGAAAATTTGTCTTGCACCTCTCACATTGTACTTATACTGGATACTTTTTGGAACATCAAATCATACCTTTGTATCTATTATGTGAATATTTTTCCCTCTCGTGGAGAAGAAATTTCCTCCCGGGCGAACCTTAGCTGCCTAGTTGAGTGCCACATCGGCTGGTGGTAAACCAGAAGCCCGCAAGTTGGAAAGTACCGCTGGTAGAGGTTTAAACAGAGCTTATCGGCGACGACTCGATCCACATTTTGTATAAGCACATGATATCCCGCTCTCCAAATGTCTGACTGATGTCTCCGATATTCTCAAACCCGTAGATGTCCAAAACAAATTATTTTGAAAGGTTTTTTCACTGCCTTCGGTTGACTTAAACTTTTTCAGGTGTATTCGCAGGTTGTTTTTTTTCTGTTTTACTAATACGGTATGGAATTTAAATTCGCACTGCCTTCTTCATCCGTTGATAGTTCTTTGCCTCCCTCCATCATTTCATTTCTTTTTGTAATACGCATTGGCCCGTTTCATATATAATCTCCACTTGTCTGATCAGCACTCTCCTTTGCTTCCTTTCCTTTGTTGTTCGATCATTAGCTATGACTAGATTGAGATTTTTAAATTCTGCTATTTTCGAGTTAAGAGTCTTTGTCCATCTTGACGCATAAAATTTTACGATGACAGGCGATTTCCAGCTACTTTTCCTGGTCTGAAAGCCACTGCCAGAGCCAAGTACAGAATTTGCGATTTCGCTCTCCTAAAAAAATCCTGCACCACCGCAATAGGTATTTATTATTCTGTACGCTGTACTTTATAAGCTCTCATGTGATTTTGCCAAGGTTTCAATGTTTGTTGATAGTTTACCTATCATTTTCCACAGGTCACCTTCCATTGTAAGGCTGATATTAGAGCAAGCACAACCACTGTGAACTTTAATAATCACCTCGATATTTAATAACGTACAATGAGTTAAATCACCAGTACCACTATATGCATAAGATATTTCGAGATTATCAACTTTTATACTAATTATAGTCCAGTCATCTGGTCGGAAAAATGAAGCGAATCACGTAATGTTTGGAGGAATATATTTTTCTCTCTTAAGTACTTCATTTGGGGGGTGCATAATAAGAGGTCAGTTTTTGTGAAAAGGATTTTGACCTGAAACACGCAAAACATTTTTGAGAAAGGTGGAAAATACCATATGTCAGTCGATTGTTTCTTTACTGTGCATCCGAGAGTTGAAAGTGTTCTTACCGAGATTAACATAGGCAAAATTTTGAGCAAAAATGAAAAAAAAGTTACTGAGCATATTTAAAAAAGAAAACGTTCCTGCCCCTAACAAATCACGAGTAATAACCATCTTAATTTAGCATAAGCTAAAAAAAACGAAAAAGTTTCTACCCCTTAGAGGTCACGAGTAATGATATTGCAAAGTGTATCCTCACTCAATTTAGTGACTAAAGCGCGTAGAACTAAACTGCGGACATTCTTTAACATTTACTTACTATATAAGTGTCTGGATTGATTGAAGATGAATATTTAGTGATTCTTTATTAAAAAATTGATAATTATTTACATTAATATATGTCCAATATCCATAGAATTTGCAATTTTATGCATTTTTTTCGGCATTTTCTCTTAGGGAGACTTATTATTATATATTAAAAATGAATAGTTAATCGTTTTTAATCAATAAAGAAATAATTTTTTGAAGATATATATTTCCACCACCCATGGAGTGTGCATTTTTTGCATTTTTTATTGCAATTTTAGTTAGAGCGGCTTCTGATAATTAAGAAAATACCCATCCATTACTTAGAAGCTATGTAGAACTTTGTTACTTGGAAGTAAAAAATTCCGAAAATGCACATTCTATGGATGAGTGACATATAATTATTTAAAAAATGGTTCATCTATGACTAATGACTAAATATTCATTTTTAACCTTCCGTCACATCAGGAATCTATTTTCACTTTGTTTTTTACCGTCGCAATAGCAAAATTATATGGCAACATCAACAAATTCATTCTAAGCGTTCTACTTATAATACTTCAAGTTTTGTACTTTAAATATTTTCTTATTGTTTCAAAAATAACAAACTGTTGTAGGAAGACAATATGAGAAGTGCAGAAAAGTACATTTTATGATGTTTTGTGGATAAATACCAAACATCAATATAAAAATTAAAAAATCCCTCGTTTCTTGGGGCATATTCTGATATGAAAAAAGCTTAACAATATATACTGCTGCAAAAAATTCGGTATAAAATCGATAAATGAAACTAAAGAATAATTCTTCTTACACTCATGTTTGGATAATCTTCTTTTGCCAGTTTCATCTGGAAACGGCACATTGAATGTAGAACACATCTTGTGAATTCTGTCTATGCCTCCCTTAGTTGAGTCGTGAAAAGTAATTATTTCTGGTTTGTTGTGTTCACCAGAATATGCATCGATTGCTTTGTCATTATGAAGGGTGGATAAAAGAATAAAATTTTTCTTCAGTTTAGGAACGTACGACACAATGGTTAATCCTTAATTAAAGCCAAATATGCTGGTATTTTGTTTTATCCCTTTTGTAGCGATAAACGAAGGTGGCAGCTCTATTTTATATTTTCTCACGGTGCCAATATAGATAATTTCTTCTTTATTGGTGCGCGTGCAAGACTTAGGTCTGTGAAATAATTGTCCGCTGTTATGTTACGTCCAGATCCAAACAAGGGCTCAGCCAGCCTCTTTACAATATCGACTGTCTTATTACTTTGTGAGAAACGCCTTTTCGGTTGTTTTTCCGGGTAGATTTCCAAATTATAAGAATACGTCATTTTTGCATCTACAAAAGCAAATATTTTCATTCCGTATTTATTGGGCTTAGATGGTATGTATTGTCTGAATGGACATTAATCTGGAAACCTGGAATCATTTTGTCAACAGTCACGTTCGCACCCAGGGAGTATCATTTTTTGCAATTTTTCGCAAATTGTTCAAAAAGGTCGCGAATAGGAGCAAGACGGTATTCTGCTATTCTAGCGAACCTAGTATCACGATCATCAAAACGCCGGCATCGGAATAGCGTTTTAAATCTGTTTATATTAATCACAAGTCCAAACTTCTCAATTCCATCACCTTCACATCCCCATAATTCATCAAGTGACTGTCTATTAGATCTATAAGCTTCAACTAAATACGCCAGCCCAATAAAGTACTAGTTGGTGAATATGGCTATATGTATCATCAAGCATTTTTTTAGTAAATAAATTGTTCCAGTACTCAGCAGGGAATTTAGCCAACTTAGCATTCCCTCTAACTCCAGAGAGTTTGAAAACAATATTATGGGGGGCTCTGCGAACATTTCTCATTGTTGGAGTATCTCTCTACTTCTTAATCTTGTCTTTTCTTAATATAATATTATTACCTCAATCTAGCTCTTCATCGCTAACGTATGTATCAGCGATGTCATGCGATGTCACTCTCTTCTCTCATCTTCATTTATGAGGTCATTGTCATCGAAATTTTCTCCTAAATAACGCATAATCTCGTTGACATCCTCCGGATTCTGCAAATTGTAGACTTTCTTGAAAATCTTTTGCCAAACCCGCAAGAAATGAAACACAAATCATAATAAGAACTTAATGACGCGCAATGTGCCTCACAAGAAGATGTTTCATCACGTTACAAATTAGTTAGTAAATCATCGTGAACTATTTTACTAATTAGAATTGACAACTACATACCATGAGAAAGTTACGAGATCAGGCGCAATGTGCTTCTCAGGCCAAAATGAACACCCACGGCTCCCAAAAAGGTCAGACGCAAACTGGATGATACCAACTGAAAAAGCTGTGAAAAGCAGAAAGCTAGCAAGGGGGCTGTGCTTCATAGATCGGTTGCGCCAAACGGAAGGTTAATAAATCCAAGAAATGTTCAAAAATAACCGCAGTGTCTTTCGACGGCACGCTTTAGTCACTAAATAAAGTAAGACTACACTTGGCAAGGTCATTTTTTATTTTTATAACTTACGAAGAATTAAGTCCCTTTTCATTCAACTCCCTAGAACTTTGTTGTTTGATGTTCGTGGAGCAAGCTATTTTCCAAAAACAAGATTTCCGCATTATCGGCATAAATCAAACAAAAAACTGCTTAGGGGTGGGAAATGTTTCTTCTTTTCACCTAAGAGCAAAATCTTGTCTCCTTTCATTCTTTTTGTAAAAATTTTGTTTCGTGACATCTCCGAAACTAGCTATTTTCAAAAAACTAAACACTTGACATTTACCTAGAAATATAGGACCAAAAGGATTACCCTCAGCGGGTGTTAACTCGCGACTTATTGCTGTTAGGACAGTGTTTTTTTATTCGCATTTACAGGTAATTACGTCTTTTTTATTTCATCTGTTGATCCTTTTCAGGTATGACGATCAGGGTCCGAACTACAGAAAAGCAAAAAATAACATGTTTTTTTTTTTGGTTCGTGACTCCTAGACTGTTAGCGATCCAAAACTTTTTTTTCGTATTTCGCACCATTTTGCGTACTTCAATCATGGTAACAACACTTTCATATCTTGGATGCATGAAGCCCGCCTGTTGGCACTGCAAACGAATTAAGCCCACAACGATGCTTTTCCGGCGATCATCAAAATGATCACAGAGCGGACGAAAAATACATCCATTCGCTTCAAATACTTAGACCCTACAATTACTGTGTGACTT
>CAKNWU010079138.1:0-11323 GCA_932072015.1 Andricus quercustozae
ATGATTTCAAATGAATACAAAATATTTCAGAAAGATTTCACAAATATATCAAAGATTTCATACAAATTTCATAAAGATTTAAAAAAAATACAAAAATTCCAAAGGTTTCAAAAAGGGTAAAGTACACCAGATTTCAAAGATTTCAAAACATTTCAAAAATTTTAAAAGATTTCAAATATTTCAATGATTTTAAACGGATACGAAAGATTTCACAAATATTTCAAAGATATTAAACTATTTCAAAAGGTTTAAACAAATTTGAGAAGATTTAAATTATTTCAAACGAACACAAAAGATTTCACAAACAAAGATTAAAGAAAGTTTTCACAAATATTTCATAAAAATATTTCACGAAAATTTCAAGATTTCACAAAGATTTTAACTACTTCAAGAGGTGTCAACGAATTCACAAAGATTTCACAAAGATTTCAAGGATTTCAAAGATGACTTATGTTCGCAAAAAAATTAAGAATTGGTTTATTTATGGTTCTGCTTTCTTTAAAAATTTTTGGCCAATAAAAAATTAAACGTCTAATTTTTTACATCCATAACAAACGGCTACTTCATTATTTGATGTAAAAAAGGAGACCTGGAAAAACTTGAATTCTTGACCTGGAAAACCTGGAAAAGACCTTGAATTTCGTTCCTAAAAATCGCTGGACACCGTGATTATGCTACGGGGTAGGTTCTTTTTAAACAATAATTTGTATTATTTAATCTATTGACATACCTTTCGAAACTAATTTTATCAGTGTCGATGTAAGTAGTTACTATAGGCGTTGTGAGCCTCGACAAAATGCCTTCTTCTGAGGGCTCCATCAACTGAACGTTTTCGTCACCGATAAGTTTCATGTGTTCAACGTAAACTTTTCTCGTTTCGTGGTCAACTTCCATCATGGTTGCTCCATCATCTATTAAAAATTATAATCAAATTAGAAAATTAATTGAAATCTAATTAAACTTTTACTTTTTGGTCAAAAGTGCGAAAAATACAAACAGAATATACTTTTTATAATGAGCCTCTTAATTTAAAGCATTCCTTATTTTGAAAACTACATACTTACATTTACCAGGCATTAACTTAATATCTATAAATTAAAAAAAAAAACGTTTTAGTCAGGGGACTTCGAAATTCAATAGTGTTAAACTTGTTTTAAAGAAGACTTTCGAAAGGCTATAATCATAATTTTTAGAAGGCTATAATATATAAGTCAGGAGCACTTAAATTAATTAAATTTGAAGTCTTTTCTTTTTTATATTTTTAAAGTTTTGAACTTTTGAATTTAAAATTCTTCAATTTTGAAAGACCTCCAAATTAAAATTTTATACAATTTACAATCGAAGAAATAAAAATTACATAATTTTCATCTTGAGGTCTTCAAAAATAATGTTAAAAGATTTGATTAATAAACATTAGAAACAAATTGAAACTAACAACGATCAATATTTCTTAATAAATCTAAATTTTAAGTGCTTAGATTAGAACAATATTAAATTAAAAGCCTTCCTTGAAGTAGAATTTGAAATTCAAGATTATCCAAAATTTAATTACGAGGGGTTAACCACTGTTTTGTAATCTGGTATACACTCTGCCATATAAACGTATGTAATCTTGGTTAATCCCAGATAATCTCGCGTAATCTCTGGTTATCTTGCATAAACCCTTGTAATCTTTCGAAATCCCATATAATGTATGCAATCCCTTGTAATACTTGTAATCTTGTATAATCCAATTTAATCTCGTATAATCCCACGTAACCTGGTTTAACCCCATGTAATCCTGTGTAATATATTATAATATTTTGGTATATTAATAGATAACATTCTTTTTAACTTAGAATAAAAATATAACTCAGTTGATTATGGCACCTGTCTAGGCTTTACGTCCCTTAAAACTGTTTCGCTAAATTATTGTTGCATTTGTAGGGTGTCAGTACAGAACTAGATAACCAATAAAATCGCAATTTTTCAAAAGAGCGAAAAAACAATCTGTAAACTCGAAATCACCATTTAAAGATAAGACAGAAGTCCACTTCCGAGATGACGTGTTGCTGATTTAACGACAACAAAATTTGATTAGAAAGAGTTATCTAGTTTCGAGGAAATAGATTTGCCAGTTGACAATCTCAAAGTAACATTAACCACAAATTGGAACAGGCTTAGATGCGGATTGCGATAAAAAAATGCAATCGTCAGTTTAAATAAAACATAAAAACTTACTTCCGAGATATTGAGTTTCTGAATGCAGGTGACAAAAATTTGATCTTGAAAAGATGCCAATTTCGAGCAAATCGTCCAAGAATTTTGAGGATACAATTTTAGAGGTTTTGAAAGTCGACTTTCAGTAGAAAAAAAATCGAATATTATATATTAAAAAAAAAATAAAAACTTGCACCCGAGATATGGGAACACTGTGTAAGAATAATTAATAAATTTTTGATACCAAAAAATTGTTCTGTTCCCAGAAAATACAAATTTAGTCTGGCGGTATCTCACTGTAACAGTCGATTTTTGGCTAAAAGGCCTATAAAAAAAATTATTTTCAATAAAAAATAATAATTTCAAGAAATAGCGATGCTGAAGGTGATAAACAAAATTATTAGTAAAATCAAATTCTAAGCTAAAATTTTAACCAAAATTTGAATAAATTTTTTTATTACTATATTAAAAATAAGAATTCGAACTAATCCTTTTAACACAGCGTGTATTTGATTGTTTAAAAAATTGTTATGCAATAACCCCATTTTCGAAAAATGTTGGTTATCTAGTTCTGTACTGCCACCCTTCATTTATACGTTTTAAGTTTCTTCTACCTTTGTTCGAATATTTCCTTTTATCCTTCTTAATTGTGTAATTATCAAATTAATGGGGTAATTGCATAGATTCTTGATCAAATATATTTTTAATGTTTGCATAAAATTCTGAAAATATATTCTATTTCGGAGAAAAAAAAATATTTAAAAAAAGCATGGAAAACTTTATTCAAAGAACTTTGCGGACTTGGCACGTCACACTTTCCGTCACACTTGTGCAACGTTCCGGTTGCACAAGTAATGCCTCATTTCCCCACAAAACGTTAAAAAAAAACTTTCCTTGACTAATGACATTCATTGTGTACTCAGGGTGGCCACTATTTGTTCAATTTTTGTCTCCCGGTTAATAGTCGTGATTTCTCCCAGTTTACAACAAAACATATACTCGATAAGCATCAGCAAACTTTTTTGCAAGAAATCAGTTGACTTTGAATCATATAAAGAATTTGAAAATCCGTTATTAAACCAATTTTTCAATATTATGTTTTAAACATTTTTTAAACAATAATTAATCATTTCTAACTGAAAACGTCTGAACAAAAAAATATATAGAACGAGTTTGGACAATTTAATTAGAAAAAGTAGTTGAATAATATTGTGTAATTTCTAAGTAGAAGCGCTAAAAATTAAACATTTTTTTAAATTGAAGAATCACGAAATTGAATTATTTCGGATTAAAATTTCGAAAATAGGACAATGTCAAAACGTTACAAATTGAATATTTTAAGATTCGAATTTTGGAAAATAGATGATTTAAAATGCAGAGGAGATGAAATTGTATTACTTATAATTAAACGCGTTAACAATTAAACATTAAAAACTTTTGAATCTAAATCATTTTAAATTCAAAGCAATTAAAATTTGACAATTTGTAATTTAAAACTAAATTGAATTTTTCAAAGTCAAAGATTCTGAAATTCTAGAATTTTAAATTGCTATTACATAGCAAAATTATAATTTAACATTAAAGCTGATCAGAAGTTAAAAATAAATATTAATTTTAAATGGGAAACACTAAAAATGAAAAAATGAATACTCTGAAAAAAATTGTAATTACCAAAAATTGTGATATTAACACTTATTTATACTTAAACCCTTTAAGATTTCAGTTATTTTAAGTGAATTTAAATCGTTAAAAAAATTAATAACTTTTAAATTATTAATCATATTTTCCAAAATTCATCCAATTAAATTTAAATTGTAAAATTAAAACCTATGAAAGTTAAAAATAAAATATTTAGCGTTCAACCTGAAAATGCAGAACTGTAAAATTGTGATCATTTAAAATTACCGAAATTATTCAATTACTGATGTATCAATTTCAGAAAGTTTAATTTTTATTTTGTTTTATTTTAAAATCAATTTTTAATTTTTTAATTTCAAATCTTCCTTTAGAATAATTTGAAATTATTTATTTGTTTAAATCTTTAACTAAAAATCGGAGATTTTTAAGATAGTACATTAAAAATATTTAAAAAAATACAAAACAAGATTTCTGTAATATGATTCCGATTTTTGAAATCATACAATTTTTAGCTTTTAATTCGAAGTTGCTTTATATTTACATTTAAAATTATTAAATTCAAAACTGAATATTAAGGCTTTTAATATGAAATTTTGGAATATTTAATTGCGAAATTGTCCTGACATTTTGAATATTTGACTTTGCAACTAAAATATTGTGAAATTTAAAATTCCAAATTTACAAAATGATCTAAGAATTAATTTAAGAAAAACTTTAGTTTCAAGGACTTAAAGATTAAACTTTTAGAATTGCGCATTCAAAACCATAATTTTAAATTAAAGTTATAGAAATTTTAAATTCGATAAATATATTATTGATAAGTATCATATAATGTAGTATCCAGTGACATTCAAAAAGATTGGATAGATTTTTTTACTAAAAAATGTGATATCTCTCTCTCTCAAAAAAAATCATTTTTATTCAAAACTTACAAAACGCGCAAATTATGAAATACGGGGAATCTCCCGGTGTAATATTTTTCTCCCGGCTTTATCCCGGTTCTCCCGGGTGAGTGGCCACCCTAATGATATTTTAATTTCACAAGGAAAAATAGTACTCAAAAATATGCAACTAACAATTTTTATTTTCCCAAAAAAAAAAAAAAAATTTAATTAAAATTTAATTTTTTGTTCAATCGAGTATAGAACTGAAGAGAAAAATTTTAAATGCCATTTATATTTCTACAATAATTCCGAGCTTAATTCTCTAAATCTTGTGTAATCTCTTGTAATGTTTTAAAATCCCATGTAATCTATGTAATCCCTATAATATTGTGTAATCTCATGTTATACTACGTAATCTTATCTAATCCCATGTAATATTATGTAATACAATATGTCATCTCATGTAATCCTGTGTAATCTCACTTAATATTATGTAATCCCATGTAATCTCTTGTAATTTTATGTAATCCTGTATTCTTGTAATCTAGTGTACGCGAAAAAGCTAAGTAGTTAATGCCTCGCTTAAATATTTTCAATTTCAAATTTAAATAATTTTTACTTTAGAATAACCTTGGGTACCAAGCATTAAAAACATTTTAAATTCACAACGTTCAACAGGATCGTTTTAAATTGGAAGATTTGGACAATTTAAAATTGGAAACCTGCAATATTCAAGATTTTTAAATTTAAGGCGGTTACAATTGAAAAAAGTCAGCACTAAAAACTGTACCTGTATTTTTTAATTTGTAACTTAATTCGAAACTTAAAAATGAGGATTTATGAATTCAAGCCTTAAAATTAAATAAAAAACTATCAATATGAATATTATTTTTAAGCTATGAAAATTGAAAATATCAACTATAATATATTTTAAAATGTAATATCGGCCTTTGATTTCTAAATAAAGAAATAAATTTGAAGAAAAAGTACTAAAAATTTTATAAAACTTTCTATACAATTATTTATTTCAAAAAGTTGTCCTAGTAGTTTCTGCATTAGTTTTATACTTAACAATGTTATTGTAGACGTCTAAATAAGAAACTACGTATCGCTAAATGTGAATATACATATTTAACACTAGAAATAAATGATTTTAACACAAATTTTAATAAATCTATGCTTTTAAATGAATTAATGAATTAGGGAAAAAAATAATAATACAAGCGGTCTAAAGGTCACTTGCTTCTAAATAAAAGTGATCTTAATTACGATTTCTTATAAATCAAAAGCGTTTCTATTATCGACTGCTTCTAAATCTAAAGGAATTATTACGAATATTTTATAATCAAAATAGGAATTCTATGAGAGAAAATTAGATTAAATTTTGAGTCGATCTACGAGCTGATTCTGTCACCTGCGTGGTTGCCTTGCATGCTGAAGACATAACTGCGCTCGCACCTAATCACCAAAGGAGGACTTGGTGCAGCTTGCATAGAAAAAAACGCGTTAATAATCACTCAAATCTATTTATAAACTCCCAGTGCTCACGCCAAAAACTGAGGTTTAATTTCAATATTTTAAATTTCTCAATCAAATAAAAAGAGAAACGAAGATCCGTAAAAGCTTTTGTGTTAATTGTTATATACAAATGCTTCTGAACAACTTACTTTGTCCTTTAAAAACGTAACTGCGATTCCCTCGTTGCCAATTAGCGTGATCGAAACCCAAAAGAGTCGTATCGATCCTCACATTGCTACCTTGTTTATAAACCTTGTAAGTATCGCTCGGACACATTCGAGATGCTAGAGGAACTGTGAAAATATATTTTCATTACTATAGGAATGTTAATTTTTATCTACGTCATTTCCTAAACTACTATTGGTGAAACGTTTTAAATTTCCATTTCTCGTTTATATTTATTACACTAAATTTATTTCTTTTAGCAATAGGGTTTTACTGAAAAGTTTCAAGTTTTAAACAAATTTGACAGTTGATTAAATTTCAAACATTTGTGAGAGCCATTTTTGGAACACATTTGAGTCAAAGTAACCAAAATTTTTTTATTGATATTTAAAAAATTTGCTTTTACTCACCCCAACTTGTAAATTCCCATTTCATTTCCACATAAAAATCCGGCGCCTGAAAATGAAACCATAAAATTAAGATTTCAAACGAGGTTTTGTTAATTTTGTGTGTTTTTTAAAAATTGTTGTTTATTTTTTAACCTGTTTTAGTTTATGAAGTAGTTCTGGAATTCCAGCTACACGATTACAGTATCTTTGGAAGTCTCGCCTAGCTAAGACCATTTGGAGCAATTCTGGATTCCCCGTTCCCACTGCCTCTTGAACAACTAAAATTAGTTTGATTAATTAAGGATAAGGTCTTGAAAATGGATTACTTCCTATTTTAGAAATTTTTTCTATATTTTCGATTTCTAAAACTTTTGTTTTCAATTTCGGACCATAATTCAAAATTATTCGAAATTGTACAAACTGTTCAAATTCAATTTTGTTTTCAGAATCTACCAAATTAAAAACGATTGATATCGCACGCTTTTAAAGTTTAAAGCTTTTTGTATTTTAAATACGAAACTTGGAATGCTTTTTATTTAAAAAAGCGCTTTCAATTTAGTTCATATTTTAGAAAATATTCTATATTTATACAGGCAACATATTCTCTTGATATATAAAGTTTTAAAATTAAATTTTTTTTTTTCATATGATTTCCAAAAAATGTCTTTTGAATTTCGGACTATAAATCCAAATTATTCGAAATTGTACAAACTCTTCAAATTCAATTTTATTTTCGGAATCTACAAAACTAAAAACCATTTATGTTGCACGCTTTCAAAGTTAAAAAGCATTTTGTATTTTAAGTACGAAACTTAGCATGCTTTTTATTTAAAACAGCGCTTTCAATTGATATGAATTCTTAGTTTATTTAAAATTGAATAAAATGTATACCACTCCAGCCTTGTGTATTTTCAGTATTAACGTTCGCTTCATGTTGTAGCAAAACTACAGCTGAATCCATATAACCAAGAGTTACAGCCAACATCAGCGGCGTTCTTCCTCTGTTATCATGCTTTTCTATATCGTGCTAAAAAAAAAACATTAAAATTTTTACCACATTATTTTAATGAAGTGTCTATACGTACGGCCGGCCGGACAAATATGTAGTGGCATAATTGGTAAAAAATTCGTCCACAGGGTGTCTACCGTTTCTTTAAAAAAAAAATGCAAGGACTTTTCCAGGTTTTCCAAGACAAAAAATTTAATTTTTCCAGGTACCTTTCTTTACAGTAAAAAAGTACTTTTCACGAAATATAGTAGAATTTGTAGGTCTAGTGGAACTAAAAATAAGATTCATGTGCAAAATTTCGTTTACAGCCTCAAACTCTGATTTTATGGTAAAAAAACCAAATATCCCAAAAATTCCAATCCAATAATTTTTTTCAATGAAAGAATTAAATTTTTAACGTAAGAAATTAATTTTCAACCAAAATCATTAATTTTCTATAAAAAAATAGGAATTTTCAACGACATACTTGAATTTTTGAATAAAAAAGATAAATTTTCAACCAACTAGGTAAACTTTTGAATCAAACAATTTTTTTTAACCAAAAATGGAATAATTAAATCTCCAGTTTAAAAAATTAATTTTACACCAAAAAAAGGAATTTTCATCCAAGTAGTTACATTTTCAACCAAAGTGATGAATTTTAAACTAAAATGGTAAATCTTCAACTGGAATAGTTGAATTGTCAACCGCGGAAGAGATGGATATATTTTAACTGAAATTGTGGAATATTAAACTAAATTGCTTAAATTAACAATTAAAAAAAATTAATTTGTAACAAAAAAAAGGAAATTTCAACAAAGTATTAAAATTTTTAGTTAAAAACAAAAGAATTAAAAATAAATCGAATATAAAAAAAATGAATTTTTAACAAAGGAGTTTACGTTTTAATCAAGTAATTGAATTTTCAACAAAAAATCATTAATTTTCTACCAAAAAAGACGAATTTTCGACCAAACACTTGAATTTTTAAATAAAAAAGATAAATTTTCAACTAACCAGGTAAATTTTTAAATAAAAAAATAAAATTTTAACCAAAAATGGAATACTTAAATATGCAGTTCAAAAAATTCATTTTTGCAATAAAGAAACTAATTTTCGTCAAAATAGTTCAATTTTAAACCAAACTGTACATTTTAAACTAAAATGGCGAATCTTCAACTGGAGTAATTGAATTTTCAACCGCGGAAGACATGAATTTTTAACTAAAATTGTAGAAAATTCAACTGTATGGCTTAAATTATCAGTTAAAAAAAATTAATTTCGAACAATAACAAAAAAAAAGCATTTTCAACAAAGTACATGAATTTTCGATTGAAAAATTTAATTAAAAAAAATCGAATCTTAAAAAAAATGCATTCTTAATAAAGGAGTTTAATTTTCAATCAAGTAATTGAATTTTTAACCAAAATCATTAATTTTCTACCAAAAAAGACGAATTTTCAACAAAATACATGAATTTTCAACCAAATACTTGAATTTCCAAATAAAAAAGATAAATTTTCGTCCAAATAGTTGAATTTCAAAATAAAAAAGATCAATTTTCAACCAGAAATGGAAAATTAAACTTTCTACTTTCAAAGATTAATTTAATTTGTTTATTTTCAACAAAAAATTGAATTATATCAATCCACAATGTCGAATTTCCTGTCCAAACAGACAAATGTAATAATCTTCGATGGTTTTATTGTGCCAAAATTGGAGATTGTACGCTTCCACGTTCGGACTTTAATTCCATCAACTTCTCAAGTTATCAATTTAAAATTAATGATTTCTAACGATTAACATTTAAAATTTAAATAGCTTCTGGTTTCAAAGTAATCAATCTTGAACTTAACGTTTTTTAAGCTTAAAATCTTGTCACTTAAAACAACGCACTGATGAAGGTCTCGATTTCAAATACTTGTAAATTTTGGAATACTTGATATTATTGACGTTTAAATTTGATACCTACCCACTAATTTTGAATGATCGACTTTAAAATTAAACAATTTGTAACTAATTAGTTTCAAACTAATCAATCATAATGCTTCAAACTTAAAATTCCGCAGAGATTAATCAAAATAATTGTAAATTTACAATGTTGAACGACTGAAATTTTTATTTTTTTCCAATTTTAATATTTTAAAGTGTCCAGTGATGAATATTTAGAATTATTTAATTATGAAGTTTTCAATTTAAAATTTAACTATGAAGCTTATAATTATGGATATTATGGGCACGGAAAATAGGTCACGGGAAAAAGTATCTAATTATACTTTGAAAAAATTCAATATTATTACTGATGGTCTCGTTTGGAGGAGAAAATATTATTTTACGTTTAAATGTGAAACATTACAAAATATTGACTTAAAATCTTTTTTTACCTAACTTTTTTTCTCACCAAAATTTAAAAAATGATATTATTTCAATGAATGATACCTTATTTTCTCGGGAAAAAAATTTTCTGCAACTTTACCTTATTTAATTTTTTGAAATAATTTTTTTTATTTTTCATTTAATCAATTTTGAACATTTTAAACTTGAAATTCCTTTAATTTCAAAATTCAGAACCTTGAAGGATTCATCTAAATTTCTCGATTTTTGAATGCATATTTCAAATTATTGACTCTAATATTATGCCAAAGTCATAAATTAAAAAATGAATGGTAAACATTTTTTTCCCCAAATAATGTTTAATGAAAAAAGAAACATTTAGTATTACCATTTTATATTATAAAAAACAGGAAAATCAGCGTCATGATTATTGAGGCATTTACCTTAATCGATTATTATTAATCGTATGCAAAATTGATACAATTAGATACTAAAGGGAAATACTGCAAAAAGTGAAATTCTATTTAATCGAATACTGTAATCAAATTATAGGAGTTAGGTTTTATCAGAATAGGAAGATAGATGAACTAGTAAAAATTAATTGAGCCGGCGCAAAAACGGATTTAGCATAATATCGGGAAGTCGGAACATTTCGCTTTTATGGCTTCGCATGACTGTAGGGCTTCGTGGATATCCCTTCTCAATATTGTTTGCAGATGGACATAATTTACGAGGACGAAGAATTTTTTATTTCATAAAGAATTCTTTGATCGAAAACTATTAAGTTTGACCAATTCTTTACTTCATGTCAAATTTATCTACATAATTTAAACGAAACAAGTATCAAAATATAAATTTTCATGCATACATTTTTATATTATTTTGTTACATAGTAGAATTTCTGAATATTTCTCAATAACATGTATTATGCGATAAATAAACTTGACAAGTTTTTAAAGTTTGTAAGAAATAGGATTTAGCCATTTAGATATTTATTTTTTGAACATGTCTCTTCGATCCGAAATTCGGGATAAGTAGTCATATTTTTCAGAAGCTTGGCTAGTCCCGAATTTTCGGGACCAGTCCATCCCTTTTCCAACTTCCCGAATTTTTCAGGACGAGTAGACTCATTTTTTTTAATATCTATTTTTCTTGTAATTCGTTAAAAACTTGATTTTCAAAATCAATTATACAAGTGTATCTAGAAA
>CAKNWU010079153.1:0-10211 GCA_932072015.1 Andricus quercustozae
AGAGCCGCAGAATCGATATAGAATCCAATACAGATTCGTTTTGCCACGCAGATTTCATCAAGGTTTCCCACAAATTGACGATGAAGACCTTTTGCCTCTCTCTTTTAGTGTAATATTTAAATATTTAGTCATTAACTTGCAACAAAACTGAGAAACTCAATTTCTTGAAAAATTCAAACAGGTTTCGTTTAAAAATGGTGAAACTAGTTAATTTTTGTAAAGTTTTCTGGACGCCATCTTGGATTTTTTTCAAAATTTTGAAGATCTAATATGAACAAATAATGCTTTTAGATATACTTGAGCTTCTGGCAAAGTTTAGAACAATTTTGTTTAAAAGTACAGAAAAAAACATTTTGAAAATTATACTGGCCGAAATCTTGGATTCGTTAAAAATGTTTGCACCTCTCGGATCATTGAATGATTCCTAAAGTAAAACTTCTTTTTCTATACCAAAGTTTGAAAGTATTACCTTGAAAACTGCAGAAATGAGTTATATATTGAATTTTTAATTTGTCGTCATATTAGGGTTTTCGAAATTTTGAATTTCTGGGATTATCAGATGAATTATAAAGTCAAAATTCTTTTTCTTGCACAAGTTTAAAAATATTTAATTGAAATATGCTAAAATGAGCAATTTATGGAATATATAATTAGCCGTCATCTGGGATTTGTTCGAAGGATTGCATTTTTCTATTCACCATTCATTTTAGAATAAATTAAAAGATTTTTCAAATTATCATCCTAATGCGACGGTATTAGTTTTACATAAAATTTGACACGATAACTTTCGAAAGACTGATCAGATTGGATTGAGCTTTGGCAACTGGTTTTAAGGCATAAAAAGAAAAGACGGGTTCGTTAACCAACCACTCTTTAGCTAAGCTTGTGCTTTTATTCACTGAAAATGCTTTGTAAAAAATAAAAAATTCCATTTTCCAGCAAAACTATACGAGATATGAAAAAATGTTTAACAACAAAATTGTTCATCTCAAAAACATGAAAAAATTATCTGGAGATTTTTTTTGGGATAAGACGCATATTTTTCATTTTAATTGTGAAAAATGTTATTTAAAAAAGTCCCATTTTGCGGTCAAACCAAGCAAGATACGAAGAAAAATGAATAGTCAAACATTTTTCAGCCAAAAAAGATCTAAGAATTTATTGCTAATAATTTTGTTAACGGGACGCGTAGTTTTTGTTTTAAACGTAAAAAATAACATTGATTATTTGAAAAATTACATTTTTGAAAACCAACACAAAATATAAAATAATTAATAGGCAAAAGTTATTCACCAAAAAATATCAATAAATTTGTTATAAATTATTTTTTCATAGCACACGTATTTTTTCTTTCAATCCTGAAAAATGGCATTACAAATTAGCAAATTAAATTTTTGGATATGAGACACAAGGTACCATAAAATGTTTAATAACCAAATTTATTGCCTAAATTAGATCTAAAAATTTGCTTTTGACATTTTCTCGCACGAGACACGTGATTAGAATATGTTTGTTAAGGCTTATATATGTACTTGCATTAATTTATATTTAGTTTACTGTATTGCAAATTGTTAGATATTGAATTTTGTTAAGTAAGAACAATTTTGCCATTAATAAGTGGCAAAACCACTTGATTTTAGTATCATCTTAGAATTTCCTCTTGGCTTAAGAGTTAAAATAAGCGAGAGAAAACTTTTGTGATATTTGAATGCTGAATTGAAAATAAAAAATCTCAACTATAAAATTTAAAGAATAAATAACTCCTTGAGATATTTCATTTTTTATTTCATTTTCGGGCTTATGTATTAACATTTTTTAGAATTCAAGAAGGTAAGCACATTTTCTATAAAGCGACACTCCGCCCTTTTTCCCGGCCATTCCATCCATAAGTTCTCCTTTTTAAGACTCGAGATTTCGCTTCGGTGCGATATACAACATTTATTACTATGAGGTTTCGTAAAGTATAGTGAATTTAAAATATTCTTATTTTTACGGCTTCCCTTGCTTATTTCGATAAATCTAGAGTTTAGAGAAAAAGATTAGAAAAAAAATTTTGGAAAAATTGAAACAACTTTGGATAAGGACATTGTTTATGAATAAGTTATTTTTCTATAAAATTCGTTCTGAGAATTTGTTTGAATGAATTTTGTTTGTGCGACATGCATTGGAAGTCAAGTGCCATTTTCTACTTTTGAAATTGGGTAAAACTGATATTTCAACTTTAAATGATGATGGCAACTAGAATTTGGCATTTTTTAAAGAAATGAGACTTTTTTTTGTACATTATTTAGTACTGAACTTTTAAGGATAATATTTACTGTAATTATTATTATTTTTCTTACATTTTTTTTTGTAGATTTACCTGCGGTGTAATTAGAAATAATAAATGTATTAGTTAATCCTATGATACATTATATTATATCATTATTTTAAGAAAAGTGAATTTCAGGATAAAGAAGAAAACACTTTTTTTCACTTTGAAAAATGCAGTACCAAAAACATCCTTTGGCAGGAATGTGTATTCGGAATTTTCTGATTTTTTAGCAAAAAACCCGATTTTCAAAATTTGGCGCTTGACCATTTAATGGTTTCTGATTTTTATTCTTTGTCGACCCGGTTCATAGTTTTTATAGATTTACAATAGGGCAGAGTGACGCCTTCATAAAAATCGTTTTTTTCTGTCTCAGGGGGTCTCAAAATGTGCATATTTGCTGAGTACTGACAAAATCAAATTTCACATAAAACTAATACTTATTTAGATTTTTTTACATTGTTGAAAATGTTTTTTGGATTTTTCTTACCTTTACCACCGTTGCTTACTATAAATAGCAACTTTTGTATTTGTATATGGTTTCATTTCGATCTACAGAAATTTTCTATTTTCGATCCGCCCTAATATATAATTAGTCCCACTAAGAAAACATTTTGCAAGAAGAAACTAAATAGATTGAAACAACAGAAAAAAAGATCATTGATTCAAGTAATTATGAGAAAGAGCTTTCTACATTCTTTTAATTAATTTAATTCGAAAATACGTGAAAATTTTCCGAATTGAGTGTTGCTCTATCGCGATTTGTTTAACGTAACAGAACTTTTAATGAAATCTTCTCGTATAGACAACAAATATACATTTCGACCTAGCTTAGCTTGTTAATTCTGTGCGAGTAGATTGAACTTAGAACATTTAGATCTACTAGATTCTAAGTCAGGAACTGTCTCGAATGTGATGTTTCAGGCATATTTGAGCGTGCAAGTGTGCGTTAATTTTACTCCTGCGGAAGGAAGTTGAGGGTATTACTCGAGGCAGGTTCTGCAAAGGCGAAGGTAAGGGGAACTTGCAACTCGAAAGTTCAGATCGAAACGACCATCGTCGTAAATTACCTCTGACTTTATTACAGTGAGTGCTCCCTTTCAGGAAAAGTTAAAAAGTATTGGCTTTCATCAAAGCCATACACATTCAAAAAGCAGACTAGAATCTATCGTCTATTTAAAAATAAGTAATTATAGATAGTCACATAAATGGATGGAAATGTTAGAAACATGGGCAATTTCAGAATTCGACATTGATATTAATAAATTCATTAAACCTGTGAAAGTGAAATATATTAATGATCAACTCTCTTCAAGGAACCATAAAAGCTGAAGAAAAAAATGACAGAGTATAAAAATACAAGTTTATGCATAATTAACTTTATCGCCAGCTGAACATATTTATGTAAGGAATATTGTCATTTGTTGAGTGAAAGGAGAAAACCGATTACTTAATAATATAACTCCCATCTGGAATAGTAAAATTGCATTTGAAGTTTCCATAAATTCATGGAAAGGCTTTCGACTCGGACAGGCCAAATAGCGGTTTGCTCTACTGTTCGCGGCAAAGTTATCAATAGGAGGGTTAAATAATAATAAGGCACATTGTATTACTACTTCAGTATGTTCCCCTCCAAAAAATAAAAATTTTAATTTAAAATTTGTGCTTGATTATGTATTTTTCAACTTTAAAAAAATGATACATTTTCTGTGGAAATGAAAAAATGAAGGATCAGTTATTATAATATATCTAGACGAATTTCAAATATAAAATCGCATATTAGATTCGGGTAAAATTTTTTTATTAAAACTGACTACATTCAGCCCTAAAGTGAGAAAATATCGTTGTATTTTTCTATCGAAGATTCACCGATTTTCATTACTTTTTATCAGGAATAAATCAATTTTTACAGCATTCATAAATGAAACTGGCTCATCGCTCGTTCACTTTCACGAAGCTTAAAAAAGCAAGGTTTCTATAGAAGTATTTTGTAATTTGATTACCACACCTGATGCATTTATCTCACTTTACATTATATTGCCGAACCTTTGATGCAATTGAATGCTTTGTCAAAGAGAACGAAGAATAGGTATCCATTTTTTTGCTGGCAAATAAGCGGTTATCGATATTCTGCCAATATCTCTCTATTGAGTTTAAAACGAGGTCCGAGCGAGACACCCCTTTTGAAGTATTGATAAAGGAATAGAATAGTAAAAAAAGGAAGAAAAAGGGAACAAATGAAGCAAGGAGAGAAGCGCAAAGATGTAGAGAAATCTGGAGGAAAACGAATCTGAGACGATCAATCGAGGGTATAGAATTCACTACCCTTTTATCTCATTTCGTGAACTTCCAGTCCAGGAAGTGAAAGGTATCATCACTTCCGGATTCTATTTTGTAACACATCTGACATTAGGAATCTATTGTTCAAACCTTTTGTTCTATCTGCGACGAAAGTGTTTTATTGAATTATTAGGGGACAGTGTATAAGGATTTTTATTTCTTTTATCGATGCCGGAAATTTGTTTCATCCAAGTTATCCTCTAGAGAAAATGAAATATTTTCAAGTACGTCGTGTCTTGCTTTAAATCATTGTTTTAAAAATATTAACTATTTTCGAAACACTACGATTGATTTTTTGAGATAGATTTTTGACTACATACACAGGGGTGAATATACAATTAAAAATGTTAATAAATGCAACCGATTGCTAGTTACAATAATTGCATAATTTTTAATCTGACTTATAGCTAGATAAAAAATAAAAAAGATCTAAAATTTACCAAAACGAAGCGTCCAAAATTGAATTAAATAAATATATTAAGTAAAATACCTGTTAAGACTGAAACGAAATTAAGGCTGAGACGTTTATCTGTTCCTAAATGTTTATAATTACAAACAAAAATTAGAAAAATATTTCATGGATAACAATTTTTTTGGAAATAAATAAATTTAGAACCAGTTAACCTTCTTCAGTGTCTTGCATGTAATTTCCCAAAGTTTCAACTAAAGTGAAATGCATAATAAATCCAAATTAAAATTGTCCTCAATTCCACAATTTAGAAATTGGAGAAAAGTGTAATAAAATAAATAATTTTTAATTCGAAGCGCAGCAAACATGAAGATTCCAAATTAAACGTCTGAAATTGAATGTTACCAATAGAACAATCTATATGTGTTTTTGTTGTATTGCATCTTAATCGTTCTCAAATTTAGATTGAAACATTTTCCAGTGCCTTAGAATTTGTAAACTTGTAATAAATTCTGATGAATGATCAAACAAATTTTCGTAATATATAAAAGGCATAAGAAAGTACAAATAGACAAAAAAATATAGACATTTTTTCTCTAATTTGATAGATTTTTGAAATGTTTTTCAACAGGAGATCAGACTGTTTTTGTATCATTTACTATAAAAAAAAAATTTGCCAAAGAAATTAGAATAAATAAATATATATTGTATATATGAATAATATTGTAGGTTTTTTTCCGTATTAATTTAGTTTTTCTTTACATCTGATAAATCTCAGGATAAATTTTTTTTCAAACTTTCGTTGGGAGTATACTTAAAAAAAGGAAAAAAACACCCTCTACTTAGAAAGGGGAGCGTAGTATCGGATTATAAGGAAATGGTAGTAAAAAGTAGAGGATCGTTTTTCGTTGAAGGGACAAGGACAGAGTTGATCTACTTTCCTAATGCAACCAAAAATATCTTTATTTCCTCGTTCATATCGTCACCAAATTCTTGAATCTAGAACTTGGGGTTTTAGAAATAGCTCATCACAAGAATAAAATGTAAAATTTTTTTTTTTACTCTGCGGTTAGAATTTCACTTAAAACCCCGAATTTTGTAAATAAATTCTTGTCAATAATTACTATGACTTAGCCAAATTAAAATGCAAAATTGACCCTGAACATCAAAACGACCGGCGGTGAGTTTGGAGATTCTATTAAAAAATTATGGAAATCGAAATCGCTGCAATGATAAAAACTTTAAAAGTAGCGTACTAGCGTACTACGATTTCTTTTTTTAGATTCATTACAATCATTTTGTAAAAGATAATGCCTATTTCCCTTTTTTCAGAAAAAATTCTTAACACCTTTGTAAATAGGAGAAGAATTCTTTCGGCTACTTGAAAACTTTCCGGTGACGAAAATTCAGTAGGAAAGAAATTGCCAAGACCCAGGAATCGAAATTGGAAATACAGCGATTTTTTCAAATTTTGGTATTCAATGACATTATCTTTATACCTTGTAATTTAAAAGTTTCTCTGCAAATATGTGGGCCTTTTTAGCATACAAATACACTCGAAAAAAAATTTACAACCATAATTTATAAAGATAATTTCAATTAATACCAAAATCAAAATTTTCAAAATTCCCTTTATTTCCAATTTCGATTCCTGCATCCAGGCGATTTTTTCTCTAGTGCATTTTTGTTGAAATATTAAAAAAATTTCAATTTTCAAAAATTTAAACAATTTAAAACTGAATTTTTTTTCTGAAAATTATGTATTTGTTCTTGCCCTAATAATTTTACAACGATTTCATAACAAAACTTTTTTTTCTTTTTAGAAATTATTAAAATTGTAATGAAATATCCAATTTTATTTTATTTTGACGATTTTATAAAATTATATTAATTTTAATATTTCAATTTTTGAGAACGCTCTTTTGATTTCCAGAAATATTTTCTTTGTATTATTTAGATGATTTTACTGTAATCCCTGTACTTATATAACTTCTTAAAATTTTGTTTAATCATCAGGATACTACACTAGTATAAATTTAAATGTATACTTATCTTACTTCTTAAAATTTGTTCAAGTCAACGGGACACTGAATTAAATTTCAGCAAGCACTGATGCTTTTTATTTTGAAAATACCGTATGAATTTTAAATATTGTATTGTTCATACACAATAATTATTAATATCAAAATATAAAATTAGAATATAAATGGAGAAAACATTCAACTTTCTTAATTGTAACTCAATATTCATCAGAAAATATTTAAAAAATTAAAAAATTATGTTTCCCTAGCAATTCATTGCTGCTAATTGAATTAGTAACTATTAATAACTATTGGTCTGGAAGATGTCGTATTTATTAGGTTCTTTCCTAAATTCATAAACTAAAAGTTTTCCCAGACGTAAAAAGAGACAATTTTATTCGTATAAATTAAATTAGTAAGTTATTACTACTAAGCAGATTTAGTAGAAAGTGCTAAAATTATTCATTTAAAAGTCAGACACAATGCTACTAATTGGGTTAGTAAAATTGCTACTAATTCCGGTTTAGAGAGACAATTACAAATATTCACCTCTGATCGTTACATGATTTTATTTGTAGTTGTTACAAACAATCATCTGTAATAATTACAGATGGTTGATGTCGCATTGCAATTAAAAAGTTTTTCTTTTTCCCCATGCAAGCATCCATCCATCTTAAGCTGGGGCCATGCTTTCCCACAAGGCTATTTATTCCTACAGCAAACACTCTTATGTCAGACCACGTTCTTAAATAAACACCAGAACCTGACAGCTGGAGGGAATTCCTCTTTCGACAGGGAAACCCATTCTTGAAAAAGGCCACTAATGAAAGACACGGATTTTAAATAATACTCGAGAAACTTGCACCGGGAGAAAACCGGGATAAAGCCGGGAGAAAAATATTACATCGGGAGATTTCCCGTATTTCATAATTCGCGCGTTTTGTAAGTTTTGAGTAAAAATTATTTTTTTTAGAGCAATCACATTTTTTAGTAAAAAAATCGATCCAATCGTTTTGAATGTCATTTAATACTACCGAGGATACTTCATTATATGATACTTATTAATAATATATTTATCGTATTTAAAATTTCTATAATTTTAATTAAAAATTATGGTTTTGAATGCGCAATTCTAAAAGCTGAATCTTTAAGTCCTTGAAACTAAAGTTTTTTCTTAAATTAATTTTCAGATTAATTTTTGTAATTTTGTAATTTTAAATTTCACAATATTTTATTTTCAACGTCAAATATTCAAAATGTCGGGACACTTTGAATGTAAATATAAAGCCATTTCGAATTAAAAAGCTTAAAATTGTACGATTTCAAACATTGGATTCATATCACAGCTACCCACACTTTTTTTATTTGTAAACTTATGTTCACACGAATAGCTACATCGAGTTGAAAATTCGGGATAATAAATAAGAAGCACTAAGAAACGCGGCTCTGGTCCTAAATTTTTATAATTATGAAAATTTTTTTTTGTAAATCATTTTTTTTTGCTTTTTTCATAATTATAAAAATGTAGGGCCAAAGCCGCGTTTTTTAGTGCTTCTTATTTATTATCCCCAATTTTCAACTCGATGTGGATATTCGTGTGAAAATAAGTTTACAAATAAACAAAGTGTTGTTAAGGTAGGAAGCCGGTCACGTGACCCACTCGTCACATGGCCTTAAACAAATATTAATTTCAAATTGAAAAATATTTGATTAGAAAATCTCAAGAATGTATAATAATTCTAAAAAAAAGATTTGAAATTAAAAAATTAAAAATTGCGTTCAAAATAAAGCTGGATAAAAATTAAACTTTCTGAAATTTATACACCAGTAATTGAATAATTTCGGTAATTTTAAATGGTTACAATTTTAGAGTTGTGAATTTTATGTTGAACGCTAAATATTTTATTTTCCCCTTTGATAGGTTTTAATTTTGTAATTTAAGTTTAATTGGTTGAATTTTTGAAAATCTAATCAGCAATTTAAAAGTTATTAATTTTCTTTAACGATTTAAATTTACTTAAAATAATTTTTTTGTATTTACTTAATTAATATTTATTTTTAATGTTTTTTAAAAATAATTCAATTCATTATTTGACTTTAGAAAACTTGATCTCATTAGCTTTAATTTTAAATTATAATTTTGTTATGTAATAACAATTTAAAATTCTATAATTTCAGAAGCTTTGACTTTGAAAGATTCAATTTAGTTTTAAATTTCAAATTGTCAAATTTTAATTGCTCTGAATATAAAATGATTCAAATTCAAAATTTTTGTATTTATTTATTTTGAACGCTTTTAATTATGAATAATACAATTATAATTCCTCTGAATTTTGAATAATCTATTTTCCAAAATTAAAATCTTAAAATATTCAATTTTTAACGTTTTGACATTGTATTATTTTCGAAATTTTAATCCGAAATAATTCAATTTCGTGATTCTTCAACTAACAATTTTTTTTAAATTTTTAGCGCTTCGAATTAGAATTACACAATATTATTCAACTCCATTTTCTAATTAAATTGTCCACGACTTCAGATAGAAATGATTAATTATTGTATAAAAAATGTTTAAGCATAATATTGAAAAATGGGGTTAATAAAGATATTTAAATTGTTTATATGGTTCATAGTCAACAGATTTCTTGCAAAAAAGTTTGCTGATGCTTATCGAGTATATTTTTTTTCTTAACCGGGAGAAATCACGAATATTTACCGGGAGAACCGGGAGAAAACCGGGAGACAACATTTTTTAAAATAATGGCCACCCTGAATGCTCTTTTTAGAACGCTGGCCAGACGAGTGCTGGGTAAGTAACTTTTTTTGAGCATCTACCGTATTTACATGCATATAAGCCGCATCTTTTTTTGGTTTTTGGAGCTTGAAAATCGGGGTGTGGTTTAAAAACGTTTGCAACTCATAAAAGTATTTTCATTATTTCGAGCTTCTACAATCGGGATGTGGCTTATAATCGTGTGGGGCTTATATGTGTGTAAATACGGTAGTTACAGTTCCGTTACTTAGCAAAAAAGGTAACTAGTTACAGTCACTAGATAAAGTAACTTTAAGTTAGGGATCATCCATAAACTACATTACCAATTTGAGGGAGGGGGGAGGGGGTCACGCCAAA
>CAKNWU010079196.1:0-11311 GCA_932072015.1 Andricus quercustozae
AAGGAGTTTTTAATTATTTGAATTTGCAATGAAAAATTAGTAATTTTTAATATTTACATTCGAAATTTTTTCAATTTAAAACATTTACAACTGAAAACTTGACAAATCATCGACGTTTAAGCATTTTTATTTGTGTATCTTTAAAATAGAAGAGTTTTTAATTTTTTGAATTTAAAATAAATAATTAGTAATTTCGATGATTTGCATTTGAAATTTCTTCAATTTTGAAGATTTAAAGTTGAAAACTTGACTTTGAATCTTTAAAATCATTCAGATTAAATAATTTTTATTTACATATTTTTAAATTGATGAGTTTTTAATTTAAAAAATTCACAATTAAAAATTCTGTGATTTTAATGACTTACTTTCGAAGATTCTTCAATTTGGAAAGCATAGAATTGAAAACTTGACTTTGTTTCTTCAAAATCATTCATACTTAGGAAAAGTCTCTGAAATTATTAAGTGTACCCATTATTGAATAATTAATTAAGCCATTATAGCACTTAAATAAATTATTTTTGAATAAATAAGGTACCAATAATATTACAAAATATGTAGTACTTTTTAAGTAAGTATTAGAAGTTGAACACTTTATATCTATACCTATCTAATTAAAAAATGGAATATTCCAAATTCATCAACTGCAATGTTAAATGTTCTAACTTGAGCAATTTTTAATTGGAGTTTAAGAGCACTGAAGAGTAGGGCGGAGTGAAAATGCTAAAACAAATAAAATCATTGGATCTGAGGGAAAACAAACTTGTGGGTTGGCATTCGACAAAAGTGAAAAAAAATTTAAATCAGTAAGATTTAACGATTTCAAATTCAAAATATTTCCTATTGGTTAAAAAATTATGACTGATAAATAAGAGACACTTCAACTTCGCATTTGATGCTTCAATCGAGCAACCGTTTTTGCATAATTACGGAGCATCGATGCGCACGCTACAGTCGCTTATGTGTGCGAAACGTGGGTATATGTTTTTCGCCCTAAAGTCTGATCCGCACGAACGACTCAGTCATATTTTGATTATTGTTGCGTAGCTACCACTGGCCACTGCGCAAAACACTGATGAACCGTGCGCAGGCAGCGTTCAGTGGCGTTTCGCGATTTTTTTTTTGCAAAGACCAACCATTGGTGTTTGGGTTTCTCCGTATACTTCTTACACATACAAGAAGTACTACGCAATCCGAAAAAACAAGGTTTCTCATTCCCGCTGCACTCGACGCAGAACTGAGCTGGGTCGCGACTTTATTAATAATTAAAGTGAGACAATGGCCAGGAATAACCTTTTCAAACGGCAGTTTAACCCGACCCCTTATTTTTTATTAAGTATCAACGGACGCCGCCCTTCAAATTGCACCAACGGACATGCGTATCTACCAAATTCAGACAAACTGGGACGTCATCGAATGTTGGCACCATTGGACCTAATTTGACGAATTTAATTTAAGCACACAGACAGATTCCAGTTTCATTTAATTTGAATACATTAGAATCAAAAACTAAAATGATTGCGTTGGTTGCTTAAAAGAAAACACTTCTTATCATAGATATTCAACAGTAATTGATTTAGCAGCGTAAAATGCCGGTACATTATAGTAATTAGAGCTCTTTAACAGGTTTTTAATATTAAAAATCATAATATCTTATGTGAAAGTTCGTTATTTGCATTAACATTAAATTGTCAAAAAAGCAACTCGAACAAAAAACTACAATGATGTTTTAATGTTTTAATTTAATTTTGGTCCAACTTCAGGCTACAAGGATTATTATGTTTTATTTTACATATTTTTCATTGAATTAATTATACATCACCACTTATTATATTTATTTTCATTCTCGCATGATTTCTGTGTGTCTTATATATTTCACAAAGAATCTCAGTATACCGCAGTATTGAAAAAACGTCAGCATTGGATGTTCATAACACGGTATATTCTTGGTTCGGCGTGATTCAAATTTACCATTTACTGCCAGCAATCGAATTTCATTACCGAGGGAAATTAGTATCTTTGAAAATCGAATGGCCGGTTGCAATTCGGCTCGGAAATAAGTAAAATATATCCAAGTTGTCCAAGTGCATATCCTAGTACTTCATGAAATGTAGTCCTGCCTGGCGGAAAACTGGGTGCGAACTGGGGGCAAGTGCGCTTTGTCTGGGGCAATAAGAAGTTTTAGGAAAGCGTTAGCTAGTGGGATTCAATTCGAACTCTAGTGAATCGTAATTTGCAAACGCTTTAAAGAAACTATTTGGGAAGATTGGGTGATTTTTTCCCACTGGACAACACCTTATTTCATCTGCCGTCAAGTGATCAACTGCACCGCTTATTATATTTATTTTAATTCGTGAATTATTTTCATCTGTCCTATATATTCCATGAAGAGTCCCACTTAAATCCAATATTGCAAAAATGTCACCAGTGGATGTTGATAATACAATATATTCTTGGTTTGGCCCAAGTGCATGGTTCGTATGATCTATTCGCATTTGAATTAATTCGTGGAAAGGAAAAACGTATCTTCGAAATTCAAATCGCTGGTTCTGATTTGTGCAAGGAATAAGACGAACATAGCCAAGTTGTTCTATTGCACATCCAAGTACTTGAACAGAAAGAGTACTTTCTGGAGAGGACCTGGACCTGGTACGAAAAGGAGGCTCCTGAGGTGAAGGTCGCTCAGGCGAATGTTGTCTGACAGAAGAAGAAGAGCCAGGGTTACGTTCGCTCTTAATATTCCAGTCGGTCTGTAGTGTATCGAAATTTTCTAAAGCTTTAGTAAAACTGAAGGGGAAGATTGGGTGACGTTTCCCTACTGGACAATCACGAATTTCATTTTGGGTCAAACTATCAACTTCCCAGTCGGTCATATTTACTTTAACTCTCGATTTAGCTCTATTGTTCTTAAAAATTGCACGAAGAAACCCGCTATACTCTAATATTGCAAAAGTTTCACCATTTGGTGTTGATAATACAATGTATTCTTGGCTTAGCAAGGGGATATAGCTTGTTTCTGTTCGCAACCTAAGTGGTTTACCAGCAGGAAAAACGTATCTTCGAAATTCAAATCGTAGGTTCCGATTTGTGAGGGGAATAAGCCGAACGTATCCAAGTTGTCCAAGTGCATATCCAAGTACTCTGGGTGAAGGCGGCCACCCAGGAGGCGACCTGGCTTCGGCATCAAGAGAAGGCTCCTGTGGAGAATTCCGGTGAGGTGTATGTTGTATGTCAGAAGGAGGAGAACCAGAGTTACGTTCGCTATTAGTATTCGATTCAGACTGTAGTGAATTGTCATTTGCAAAAGCTTTGATAAAATTCTTTGGAAATATTGGCTGTTTTTCGCCTACTGGACAAGATCGCATTTCATCTGGGGTCAAATTATCAACTTCGCCGCTTTTCATATTTATTTTCATTCGCGTATGAGCTTTCTTTGACGAATATATTCCACGAAGGAGCCCGCTAAGCTCTAATATTGCAAAAATGTCACCATTGGATGCTGATAAAGTAATATGTTCTTGGGCTGGCACGGGAATATAGGTATTTTTTTCTAACCGCAATCTAATTGGATAACCAGCAGGGAAAACGTATCTTCGAAATTCGTATCGTAGGTTCTGATTTGTGCGGGGAATAAGACGAATATATCCAAGTTGTCCAAGTGCGTATCCAAGTACTTTAGGAGAAGGAGGCCCATCAGGAGGTGATCTGTCCCTGACACGAACTGGATGATCCTCGGCAGTCTGAGGTACACGAAGAGTAGGAAATGAGCGACAGTGAACCGAACGGGGAGTGTGAAGGCAATCTGTGTTTGACTGCGAACTTAACCCTGCGAAAAGAAACAGAAGACTTGGGTAACTTGTTGAACAAACTTCAAAAAGAGCTTGAAACTTTATTCTCGTTTTTGGTATAAAATACTTTAAAATCATTAGTAAAGGATTCTGTAAAGAAAAGTTGTGCCATATAAATGTCAAGTCGAAAATTTTTGAGCCTCACTGTGTTTGAATTTAACAAAACTCATGGATTTGTTTTGATTTTTGGAATTTATTCTGAATTCGTTAAAAACACAAATTCGTTGGTATATAATGGTGATTATATCTATGACATCGTGATGCCGTGCGTATTTTTTAAATTTTATGAAATTTGAATGTATAATAAGTAATAAATAATTCAGTTATAAGACTCATATAAACTTATATAAACTTATATCTTAAGGCTTAGGTGAGTCGAAGTAGACGAAAGAAGTTCTTTGATCGGAGAGTTGTGGAAAAATCGTGAATGTTATCGATGTTTCTCTATCTGCACAAAATAACCAATTTTTTAAAATTTTGTTAGCATTTTTATTTAAGTTCATATAGGGAAAACTTATTTTCTTATGGTGTCCTGAAATTGAAAATTTAGCAACTTCAAAATTTATGAATAATTTTTTTAGCATAGTAAAACGACAAGTTAATTTGAAAAACTCAGCGACTCGTTATTTTTAATTATCTGATTTAACATTTATTATTTTTCCAAAACTGCGATTAAAAAATTATTTTCTTTCATTTCATCTTCGCCCAACCGTAATATATTAATTAATATTTATAAAATTCTAAAAGTTTTGAAAAGATTTCACATAAATTTTAAATTTTCACACAGTGTTGTCGCCTATCTTATTCAAGCTCCACCAGATTAAAGTGCTAGTGGACCTCTTTAAATTCTGTGAAGGCGGCGCACCTAGTACAGCGGGTTGTCAAGATACAGGGGCCCGAATTTTCGACGATTCATCCCGACTGCTAACTTTTAATTGTACATAACTCCTGATAAAGTTATCCAATTTTACTTTTTTATGAGGGTTTTGAAAAGGTATTTTAACAAGATTTACAATAAAAATAATTATAAAATGATAAAAAACTTATCTCACCTTGATTTTTCATTTTAAATAACATTTTTGTGATTTTCTCACAATGCGGCATTTTTGATATTTTTTTAATTAGTCTAGAAAAAAAGCTTGATTTTTTCTCTTGAAAAAAATCCCAAAACGAAAATGGGATGGAAAGTATTGGTTGAGTTATAGAAGGTCATAAGAGCGCGGGTACCTCACGCCAACTAGCCACGGCGCTACTGCGCGTACTGTAGCGACTCAGTGGTTCTAATAATTGACAAAAATGATTTTTCTGTTAACGTGCGATAAATAGTTTATTTTAATCTTACTTTTATGTAGCTGGAGAATGACTTAGATATTTTCTTGATTAAATTATCAAAATGGTTCCATTGCAGGAAAACGATAGTTAATAATAAACTTATAAACAATTGTGTCGGATGTTTCTGCTCATCTTTTACATGTCGAGATGGTTTTTGATAAGTCCTCTTGCTTCCCACGTTTTGGGGTGCTTTTTGCTGTGAGTCCCCTTACCTCTCACAGTGTTACTTAAAAAATTATTTTTTTATTCAATTTAATGTTCACGTTGCTCTTCTTTTCGCGATCTATAATTTGAGATGAAATCTATTGGTTTTCTGGCCGCGAGATATCTCAATTGTTCTGCAAATATCAAAAAGTCGGAATAAAATAAAATATTTACCACACGTTAACAGAAAAATCATTTTTATCAATTATTAGAACCACTGAGTCACTACAGTACGCGTAGTAGCGCCGTCGCTAGTTGGCGTGAGGTACCCGCGCTCTTATGACCTTCGATAACTCAACAATACTTATTGTAAACCTTGTTAAAATACCTTTTCAAAACCCTCATAAAAAGTAAAATTGGATAACTTTATCAGGAGTTATGTACAACTAAAAGTTAGCAGTCGGGGTGAATCGTCGAAAATTCGAGCCCCTGTATCTTGACAACCCGTTGTACTAGGTGCGCCGCCTTCACAGAATTTAAAGAGGTCCACTAGCACTCCAATCTGGCGGACTTTGAATAAGATGGGCGACAACAAAATTTTAGGTGGGGACACTTGGCAAATTGTACCCCATAGATTTTGCTCTGCTGGCGCCTATCTGGCGCATTTTTCGGAAATGTCGAGCCGACGAAAGATAAAGGATGCCACAAAACGAGGCAAAACGAGACAGCAGGTATGTCTCGTCTGGCCGTATTCATGCATGTATTATATAAAATATAATGAAAATGATAGATATTTTATATTATAGTATATTCACCAATATAATTAAAGAAGACCGGCAGAGTGAAAACGAAAGTATAGAACATCCTCATTTTCGCAATGTACAGGAAAAACTGATTAATGCTTCAGTGAATAAGTGAGTCAACAAATCTTACTATTAAGTCTTCTATTGCATCATCAGAGTACAAATATATAGGTAACTAGTCTTTCTCTCAGATATATGTGAGACGACAACGTTATCAGTTTCAAGATTGTCCTTCGGAGATATAATTATTCAATTTTCACCTCAAATGAAAAAAGTGGTTTTAATTGGTAATAAAATATGTATGTAACAAACAAAATTGTTAAAAACGAAAGTTCTTTGAATCGTTTGAAAAAACAGAGAAAATTCAATGTGAAATTAAGAGCGAACAATAACAAGATACCTAATATTCGCTATGGAGAACAAGAAAATATCTGCTGATGTCTCGGTGGCGTAATTGCTTAAAGCTCCACTCATGGATAGTGGCGTTCCGGGTTGAAATCTGGGCTCAGGCAGATGTTTTTCTCGTTCATCAAAATTTATTTGTGCGAAGTAATCAAAACTGCTATTTTTCCTATTTTGAGACATTTTTCTCGCACGAAGTTTAAAGTTATGTGGTAAAAATTCCTCTTCAAACATTTATTAACGGCTGCCTAAGCATCATAATTAGGTGCTGAGAATACAATATGTCCTCAGGTTGGCACAATCGCATGTGTATTGCATTCTACTAGCAATATAATTGGTTTATGGTCAGGTAAACCTTTTCTTCGAACATCGTTTAGACAGAAATTATCCACCCGGAAAGGATCTACAAATTGCGTATGAATCACTTTTTGATTTGACGCGTAGTTTTCGTTTTATTCGTAAAAAATCCTAAAAATAAAAAAATAAAATTTTTGGACAAACGACACAAGCTATGAGAAAAATAAATTGACAAATGTTTTTTACTCAAAAAAGAGTTAAAGATTTGTAATCGATCATTTTTTGATAAGACGCGTAGTTTTTGTTTTAATCCTGTAAAACGACATTAAAAATAAACAAATGGAATTTTTGGACAAACATACGCAAGGTACAATAAAATGTTTTATTGAAAATTTAACATTATTTGGCTATGAAAAACTTCATAAATTCTAACATTGTCTAATTTGGAACCCCCAAGAAAAAAACTATATAAATTAGATAATGCTCCTTTTTTATAAATTATAAATGACCTTTTTGATTTTGAAATTGACAAATTTTATAATTTTTAATTTAAATGATTCGAAATTAGAAGACTTCGGTAAAAGTGTTTGCTGAGATTCTTAAACGAATTTCGTAATTTTTCTGTGGTATTATTTTCAAAGTGAATAAGCGAAAGTTAAGTACATTAAGCGTGCAAATAATCTTGTTTCTTTTCACTTTGTGTATATAACTGAAGGTCTCGTTCGCTAGCCAGACATTTTGGATGAGAATTCCACTTCGGTAAAAAATAAACTGCCAGAGTTGAAGCATTTACAAAATTAAAAAAAAACATAATAAATTTTAAAGGTTTTTCGAAAAATCAAGAATTCAAATTTTTATCGTACCAAAAAATAATAAAAAATTTCACTTTAATCTAACTATACAAGAAACAGAAAAATATGAGTGAACGGAAATTGGGCATTACAAAAATATCTACAAATTTTTTAGGAATTACTTTTTGATGGGATGCCTAGCTTTTGTTTAGTTTTTGAAAAAGAGTATCAAAAATAAATAAATAAAATTTTTGGATGAACGACACAAGCTACAAAAAAATATAGATTACAAATATTTGTTTACTCAACAACGCACGAAAAAATATAAAAGATAAAAACTGTGCATTTAGAAAATATTTACAAATTTTTCGGCAGTCACTTTTTGATCTACAAATTTGTCATAAACTTTTGTTACAAGGAACCAGCAACTTCTATACATAAACTTTAAGTTTTTATCATAAGGACCCGTTACCTCCGCAACAAGTCATAGTGGATATCAGCCCACCTCAGGTGGACAGCGAAGACAGCGATGTTGAGCAGATTTACGGATTTAATCCGAAGGATTTAAAAAATTCAATAAACAAGATTAACAAATCCTTTGCAGAGCAACAATCCTGGTTCTGGCTTAATGGAGGTATTGATTCCGTTATTCAGATTCTTTGCACACATGTCTCTGAAGGTAATAATGATAAAGAACTTTTGGAAGAATTGAATAAGCAAGATACCTACAGAGACTTTCGTGATGAAGGATTCACGCTCAGAGTGATCAGCATCCTGAAGGCTTTCGAAGAACATCGAAAATCCCTGTAGGAGGCCGACGACTTGAATAAACCATGTCACCCGAAGAAATTAATTCTCATCAGATACAGGACCCTGTATCAAAATTGCTGTCACCGGTTTCACCACTGAAACCTACGAATTCGGTCACCCATGATGGTCGATACAAAAAGAATGATATAGTTGTAAAAACGAGACGTTTCGTTGAACTTGACTGAAAGGACGTGATTGCTGGTCTAGGGAACCTTCGCCTCTGGGGCTGGTAATATCCAGGATGACTTAAGACAAGAAATGACAAAACATAACAACGAAATATAGGCGCGTCCAAGAACGAATCACATGGCCTGGCCTGCGCTACCAAATAAACAACTACATACGAAATTATTGTAGTTGTTTAAAGAATAAAGTTATGAGAGCCTCTACGTACTGCTCACTTCTTCTCTCATGATGGTGCCCCGAAGTGCATCCTGAGTGATCGAGTAGAAGCTTCCGGGTATCTTCCGCAAACGAATGGATCACTGGAGAGAATCCATGTAGTTTTAACAAATTATATCAAAGATTATGCGAAAAGCGTGAGGTATTTAGGATTTGAGCCAGTTAAAAGAATTAAAAGAAAATACTATTCTTCTGTATCCACATAAAACATCTGTATAATTATGATTAGGAACCTACAAAAAATTAGACCAACCATGATTACCCAAGGACCATCTTGTTCCAAAATAATTCCGGGTTGATGCACTGTTCAAATGTTTCTCTTTCTCTTTACAATTTTTCCTATTTTTTAGGGGATAATAAAATACACTACAAAATAACGTCGATAGTCAATTTTAAGAATTCTCTATTAAAGAAATGCAGAACCATTTATTCCGAAATGATTTTATGATGGGGATTAAAATCTTGGCGATCGTAACCCAAAAATGAGGGCGCTCAAAATAACGAAAAACAGAGCGCACATCTGTACTGGATCATTTCCCTTATTAGCGGTACCGGAAACAAATATCTACTGGAGAATTTGCAAAGCGACACTCGGCGAAGACTGCATTAACATCTTCAAATAATAACTTACTAAAAACATGATGTTGCTGACCATGGCTTGAAGGACCTTTATCCAAAAAACTCCTGTTTTGAGAGCTAATCTCTAGCAAATACCTCTAAGAGAAAAGAAATCAAGTAAGATAGCTTAATCAGTTTGAACTTGATTTATTCATTACTGCAATCAAGTGCAATCAATTCAGAGAATATATGCTATATACGACCCTAGATGAGGACATGTGCAGCCCTCCCTGTTAACCACCAACCAACTAGAGGTTGTATATCGACATGTTCAGAACCATGCTCCCAAACTCATGATTCCATCTCGAGGACCAAAGTCAGTATCGAGAAATTGGCACAATCATGAACATCAACGATCATGGTGAGGAATGGATCTTTAAGGTTCGTACTGGACATAACACTTCCCGACAAAGCAGATTGTCAACTGTACTATCTTTATTCAATATCTGTACCTCAAGTAATATTTGTAATCAATTCTAGCCGGGCGTACATAAAGGAGCGTGCTAATATCATATGGGATTCTGGAGCCACAACGTCCAGATCTGAAAAGTGTGTAAAGTTATTGTACTTAGTCCAGCAAAAAAAAAGTCAATGGGTGTAAACTTCAAAATTGAGCCGTTTCTAAGATATTGGTTTTCAAAGTCGCAAAGTTCATACATTGCCAATGCTAAGCCTGCTTATTATTATGCGTTTGTTACACGATAAATAAGCAATACTATCATCGAGTATTTACATTTATTAAGAATTGATATAGTAATTTGTCGCCCGCCAACGTACTGTTAAATTTTAAGAGATAAGTAAACTTTTCTTTCACGCGAGCTTTTCTCCACAAGCTTCACACAGCAGCCAACATTCACCGACTGGAGAATAGTCGCCAACATGGGATACCGACCTACCTGGGACGTGCAATTTCCATGGTGTAGAGTTGTACCGCTGTCTCACTAAACAAGAAAGCGCACTTCAGCAGCCGTCGACCAGCAGCCCTACTGAGTCAAGCCAAGGTGGCTCGAGCCTCTAAACGGCTAGGTACCCGCGTCGCCAGTGCAGAAATCCAGACCCTCTTCCTCTACTAGCGGGGACATAGACTCGATCAACGGACACCACACTCACCAGGGACCTCCCGAGTTGCCGCCTATCCGGGACCTAGCCCGACCCACCTACACTACTCATTCGTTTCAGGGGCACTACAAACCCACATAGCACGCTTCCCGAAATAACCTAATCTTTTCTTGGAACTTCGTCCACGTGGCCGGAAGAAAAAGCCAGGCCTGTCCTAGGTTTAGATCTATGCTTAGACCTAGGTTAAAACATAGGTTCATGTCCGTCAAAATTTTTTTATTTAAAGAGAATTTAATTCATTTTTAAGTAAATTTCACACAAAATGTAATATTATTAACAAAAATAGTATGCTGCTGGACCTTGAACCATTGCCCTGTCTCCCCCTATTCCTTTCCTTTCGCAAAAGTTGTATGTCCCCCCACCTGATATTTTACTGAACGCGATTGCCATTAAAGGGTAACTTCATAGGGTACCTTCCGTCGCAAATCGCTGGACCACAAATTATAGATGCTTTAGTTAACAAGGCAGCCTTGAATTGAAACATCTTCAATTAATAATATGATAATCACGATCCCACAAAATTGAACAAATAAATAAAATTGATTAGACAGCTAGAACCGCCGGTACATTATAGTAACTAGAGCTCTTTCACAGGTTTTTAATTTTCAAAATCATAATCCCTTACGTAAAAGTTCGTCATTTCCATTCACAAAATTTTTTCAAAAATAGCAATTCGAAGAAAAAACTAGAATGATATTTCCATGTTTCAATTTAATTTTGTTCCAAACCATTTTTATTTTCATTCTCA
>CAKNWU010079207.1:0-12475 GCA_932072015.1 Andricus quercustozae
ATGAATTCAAACCAGGAGGACTAATTTTGTATTTAGAAATAAGTATTTACCAAACAGTTGAACTTACAACCAAATAGGTAAACTCTCTAGCGAAGAGCACCCAAAGAAATTTAAACTTCAACCAAAAACGGTTGTATTTTGAAAAAAATAGTTGCATTTTTAAGACAAGAAGACACATTTTTTAGAATAGCGTTAAATATTTTATCCAAAAGAACGAATTTTCCCCTGAAAAACGAATATTCAACAAAAAAGTTAAATTGTATTAGCAAAACATATGAATTTTTAATAAAATAGTTTAATTTTTAACAAAAGAATTAAATTATAAACATACAATTCAATGCATTTTTAGGAAAGAACTTCAACTATCAACCAAATTGTTATATTTTTAATCAAGAAATATGAATTATCACCGAAAAACACAATACTTGATATTTCAACAAAAAGTTAATTTGAATTTAGAATGAAAAGGATTCAAATTAACAAAATAAAAAGAACCCTTAACGAAAAATTTCTTAACTTATATTTTATTTGAAAAAGATGAATTTTCAAAAAGATATTTAAATCCTTAACCAACACAGATTAGTTTTTAACTAAAAGGTTTCACTTTTAACCAAAAGAGATCAAACTACCAGAAAAGATTACCTTTTAATAAGGAAATATATTCAAAAGAGAAAAAAATGTCAACCAACTTGTTGAATTTTCAAGCCGTAAATGCGAATAATCTACATAAAAGTCTTATTTTCTACACAAGGATATAAATTTTCAACCAAAAGGTTAGTTTTCAACCAAATAGTTCTCTTTGCTACAAAAGTAATCAAATTTTCAACTGCAACGGATGGACATTCAATAAAACAGTTGATTAATTAAGACACAAGGACGAATTTTATATGAAACAGTTGAATATTTAACCACAAAATATGCGTTTTCAAGAAAGAAAAGTAATTTTCATTCTTTTAAATCAAGTAATTAAATTTCAAACTAAAAGCAATAAATTTTGCATCAAAAATAAATTAGATCAATTTGAAGTTCGTAACTTTAATTTAAAAAAAAAGCAAATATCCAAAATGATAATTCAATTTGAAAGAACATTTAAAAAGCAAACAGAAACTTAAACAGATAAATTGTGTCACGAAATTGCACAAGAAGGCTTAAAAAGAAGTATGTTCTTTAAAAAACTATTTTTTTAAAACAAATACTCAAAAAAGTTAATTTGTGTAAGATAATTAAACAAAAGGAGTTAAAATGAGAGAAATATGTTTTTAAATAACATTGCTAACGGCTCACCAGAGACAGATATATGACAAATGAAAAAAGAGATACAAAAAAGGAAGAGCAAATAAAACCACCTCGTTCTCGTTTATTTATTATTATCCGTCTTTTTCATACTACCAGGATCCAACATGTTTCGAGGCCTGACTGAAAATTCAATTTTCAACAAAAGAGATGGATCTTCACATCATAAAATAAATTTTTGTCGAAGTAGTTAAACTTTTAACCCAACAGTTGAATTTTCAATCAAGAAGATTAATTTCTTCAGAAATATTCAAGTTAATTTTAAAAAAATAGTTCAAACTTCTCACTTTACAATGGATATTTTAAATATTAGTTCAACTTTTAAACAAGCAGGTGAATTTCCAACAAAAATAATATCAAATGGGAGCCAAAAATAGATTAATTAAATTTTCAGCGACGAAAATTAACTTTCAAATAAAAAACATTAAGTGTTCAATACTATAATTCTATTATCAACCAAATAGGAGATTTTTTAACTAAAGGAGATGAATTCCAAACCAAAAATATAATAGTAGACTTTGATGTATGTATTTTTCGGTGAGAAGCTAACATTATCAGCTTACATATGTCATTACTTAAATCCGGTGTTTAACAACGTCATTATTTGATATTTAGTTAATTCGTTTCTCTTGCATTTAGATCAGCATACCCCATACAATGGGGCATGGTGTCCCTCATATTACTGTCGGTTTATTTTATCAATATAAACGTTGTAGAATAAAAAGCGTACAATATAATAATTCTTGAAAGTATAATGTAACGAAAAAAAATTACTCGAGTCATGATCAACACTAAATAAATGTTTTCTCATAAATCAAAGTAAAGTATGTCGCAAAACCTAGTTATAACCTCCTACTCCTTGAAAATTTTATTCAGCGTTTAAGGATCTGCATTAGCCTTTAACAAATATGTTGTTTACCGAAAGGTGCTAAAGGCGCGAAAATTCAAAACAGGCATTGAACAATAATATTCGAAATCATATTTATTAAGTTATTGTTCAACCCATGCAATTAGGACCAACCTAATTGCCGTTGAGTAAAGAGAATCCTTTGAAGTATATTTTAATAGATAATCACAATTAGGAATGTAAATACATTTATAACCTTTATAACGACAATTTTTATATTTGCAGGTTATAGTCACGAATTTCACATGACAGCCTATTTCAAAGTAATTAAAAGCGAACTGGGTACTTACCGTATTATTATTAAATATAACTTCAAATCACGTTTCGATTTTCATTATCTGTATAACTTTATTATTAAAAACCTCGAATTTTATTAGGCAGGACATAAATAAATTGCTGAGGTTTTCTGCATTATCGATCAAATTACCGACCTGTTATCAAGCACTGTTACTATATCTCCACAAAATTTTGCAGACAGCATGCCCCGCATGTCATATTTCAAGATTTTATTAATTTTTAAACATTTAGAACGTTTATAAAAATAATGTATTATACCAGAAGTTTAAATAAATGCTTCACCTATTAGAATCTAATATTTTCATGCTGTAAGTATTGCAAAGTATGCTGTAAGTGCTTAATTTCTGCCAAAAACTTTTCCATCTGTTTCCGTTAAAACTATTTTTTTCATAATAACTCTTCTGACGCGTATTTTAAAGAAAAATTTCATCACATCACTATTTTTCTAAACATAGAAAGTAATTTTATGCAAAAAACTAATATGGAAATCAACAAACGTGGGCGTTTTTTGTAATAGACACCATGCCCCCACAGGGACACCATACCCCACTCTCCCCTAATTGTGTATGAACGATGTAATATTTAAAACGGAAACGGTATTGGGATCCGCTGCGCTGCAATACACCATCTATTTTTTCAGTGCAGCCAAAATGTGAACTCGTGAAATCAGGTAGAATAACAGCGTTCTCAGAAATTAAAATATTAAAATTATTATTATTGTATAAAATCTTCGATAGAAAATAAAGTATTTTTTCATGTTTCAAACTTATCACTTTTGAGGGAGCACTTATAATCATCAGATCCAGTTTTCCTAAGCGACAAAAATAATTATTTAACCTAAATTTTAAACAGAATTAAAAACTCTTTTGTCTTCAAAAAAGTCTTTTTTGAACCAGCTTATTGGTAAACTTCGAATAGGTTAAAATAAAAGTATCTACATACTTTCAAACGCGAAAATTTTGATTTAGTTTATTTAATTCTTTTAAAGTGAAAATTGAACTATTATGTTTGATAATTGATCGTTTTTAGTTGCAAATTCAAATATTTATCTCTTTCCTTGAAAATTCAACAGCTTGTTTGCAATTGGTTCTCTCCCTTGACGATTAAAGAATCTTTTTTAGGTTGAGAATTAAACTCATGTCGAAAAGTAATTTATTGTTGTTAAATTCAACCGTTTCTGATTAAAAATGATTTTGTTGTTGTTGGGATAACAACTACTAGATTTTTCGTTTAAACTTAATCCTTTTTGGAATACAAATTTAATTTTGTGAGCTGAAAGTTAAACTTTTTTGCTAAACTTTAATTTGTATTGGTTCAAGATTCATCATTTCAATTAAAAATGTATATCTTTGACTGAAAATTGAGCTATTTTGTTGAAAATTCGGTTTTTCTTTAACAGAAAATTAACTTTTTTTCAAATTGAAAATGTAATTATTTCCATTAAATATTGTAACATTGTAGTTAAAAATGAATGTCTCTTGTTGAAGATAATAAACATTTTTTAATTTAACCATCCAATTTCAGGTTGAAAAATTACCATTTTTAGTTCAAAATTAAACTATATTAGTCAATGATTCGTCATTTTAGTTGAAATTTATAAGCTAGGTTGAAAATTAATTTTTTAAAACGAAAATTGAAACTAAAAAATTGAATTTCTAGGTTGAAAACTGAAATTTTGTTTGAAAAATGAAATATTTCGTTAAAAATTCATGTATTTTGTTGAAAAATTATATTTTTTGGTAGAAAATTAATCTTTTTGTATAAAAAATAGATTTTCTTGTTTGGAAATTCATCTTTTGGTTGAAAATTCAAGTATTCTATTTAAAAATGTACAATTTTAGTTTCAAATTTAACTCTTTGGTTGAAAATACTTTTGACTCAATATTTATGAACTCCAGTTGAAAATTCACCTATACCATGAAAAGATTCATTATTTTATTAAGAAATTGGTAAATTTAGCTGAAAATTTGTCTGTCTTGTTTTCTAGTAAATTTTTCGGTTGAAAATTAATTTTCTTAACTGTAAATTGCACTATTTGGTTGAAAGTTTGTCTTTTTCAGTTGAAAATTCATCTCTTTTCTTGAAAAAACGTATTTTGTAGTAGAAAATTAATCTTTATGGTTAAAAATTAACCTTCTTGTTTGAAACTTTATCATTTTGGTTGAAAATTTGTGTATTCCAGTTAAGTATTTATTTTATTTGAAATTTCATCTTTCAGATTGAAGATAAAAACTACTTGGTTAAAAGTGATTCTTTTGCTAAAAATGCATCCTTTTGGATCAGAATTCATCTATTTCAGTTGAAGATTCATAATTTTAGTTAAAAACTTTTTTTTTTCTGGACAATTAATTTATTAACTGAAAATTTAACTATTCTATTTTTGGTTGAAAACTGATATGTTTTAGTTCAAAATTGAACTATTTTCTTGAGAATTCATGTATTTTGTTGAGAAATCGTCTCTTTTTGAAGAAATTTAATCTTTTTGGTTCCAAATTCAACTATTGGTTTAAAAATTCACGTATATTGTTTAAGATGGAATATTTTTATCATGAACTTCAGGAATTTGAAACGGTTCAAATTAAATTGAATACAGGACCCATATTAATTTGACATAAATATGCACTGAGTTTTAAGTATAAGAAAATAAAATGGAAATTTTTTGAAATATTATTAAAATTCGTAGATTAATGTATTTTAATAAAATTCTCTTCATTGAAAAATAATTTTTTTAATTTACTTGAAACTACCGTTGGAAATAGTAACCAGAAATACATTTACCAATTCATTTAGTAGTAGCATTACCAATTCCTTTAGTAGATATAGTTACTAATTCAATTAGTCAGTTTTTCTCACTCATTGAAATGGTAGATTTTTACTAATTACTAGTAAACAATAAGTAGTTTTCTACTAATTCAGATTTAGAGAGTATGAATTAGCCGTGTTTTTATTTATTAATTATTTTTTAGCAATATTTTTTTCCAATTTATAGTGCTGTCTGATCTATATTCTATACCGTTTACATAAGTTAGATCTGTTTATATTATCACCGTGTGCCAACTAGCCCCGGTCCCCTCTACTTGGGAGATCAGTAGATTTAACTTGGTTTTCAGTAAAATATAAGTTTTTTTTTTCTTTACAACATTTATTGAATGCTTTTAGCTTTAATAAAAAAATGTCTTTATATTAAAGAAATGGTTTATAGCACGCACTTAGTACGATCATTTCTTTAAATCAAGTAAATATTCTTTCATTTGCGATTACTTTTACAGTATAGGGAACTGCTTCTGGTAAAAAAATTTAGAGACGGAAATTGTTTATATAAAAATAATTAAAAATTGAATTTTACTTATTTCGAAAAAGGCTCTATACTTTTTCTTTGCAACTATTTGAAAAGTTCAAAAACTATCCAAAAGTAATAAACAAAAAAGAAAAGTCAAGTAAAAAAAATGCTTAAATAACCTCAATGACAAAAAACGATTTTCTGCTGTACAGAAACCTCCATGAAGCGCACAGTTTTTTAGTTCTCCAATTCTTTTATAAAACTTTCTTGCTCAGTTTTTAATGTAAAATAACACTTTTTAAACAATAATTTAAAATATATGAAACAAAGAACTATAATTTACTTATTTCAGGAAGGGCAAACAATACGTTTCGTCTTTAAATATTTAAGTCGTTTATAAACGATCAAAAAGTAATAACTTATAAAGACCTTAATGACGAAAAAGTGATTTTCTGCTATACGAACAACTTCCATAAAACGCACAGTTTTTAATTTATCCAATTTTGTCATATTTTTCACTGAGGTTTACATGTGGAATAACTTTTCCAAAATAATAATTCAAAATTTATCAAATAAATAATTGAATTTTACTTACTTCAAAAAGGACTCGATACTTTTTATATTTAAAGATTTATACCGTTTATGACCTATATTAGTGACAAAAAACCGTTTTCTGCTATACAAAAACCTGGAAAAAATGCTCTTAGATTTGAATAATATCTATTTAAAAAATGCTTAATGCTTTGATTTTTAAAAAAAATATATATAAAATACTTTGAAATCAGAAAACATTTCGGATGAAAAATACTTGTATGCTTCTTCCTTGCATTCTTAATTTTTTTTTATTTTAAAAATGTGTAATTGTCAATTTTTCAACTATTCGTCTATAAAATATAACACGTTTTGATAAACTTCTCAAAAATGTTGGTTTTCAATTCCATTTGCTTGAATATCTTGTCTCAAAATGGACATAATATTTTTTTAAATTATTAAAAAAATCGAATGATAGTATTTTTGAACTTTTTTTCAACCTTGTAACCTTTTCTTATGCTGCTATATATTTATTCTTTATTATTTATACGATAAAAAAGAATTATATAAGTGTTTGCCAAAAGGTTAACCATTTTTAGTACCAGACATTTTCTATGAATGATAAATCTTTCTGAAAATATCTCGAATTCATTTAGAAATTATGAAATAAAAAACCACACATTCTGAATGTAAAATTAGACAATAATAGCGAAATTTTTTATTAGTTAAGATTCATATATATCACTTATACGGAATTGAAAAGGATAATAATCAAAAAGAGGTTTCAATATTTTATCTACGAAATTATTGGAAATTGAAAAGGACAAGAATACAACGATCAAATTTGAAAGTCTGCCCCGATTCGAGAATTAATCTTTACAATTGAACATTATTTAAAATTAAAAGCGCTTGAGCGTTAATATTTTAATTTTAATCAAAATCATGTTGAACGATTTCAAAATAATCTCGCTGAATCAAGTATTATGAAATATGATATTAAGTTTGATTTATAATACTATATAATGTTATATTATTATATAATATAATAATAATATTTATAATTTAATTGAATAATTTTTTCGGTTAAAAATAAGAATTGATATGTAATCTCTATCAGAAAATTAATCCCCTGTATTTTCCTGATCAAAGAATTCTTAATTCTTTGATTATTCATTTGTTAAATTCTTGTTCACGAATCATATAAAATTTAAAAAATTAAATTAATTCAGAAAAAAGATATACTCTTTTCACTCCACTGGGATTCTAACACCAGGCTAACTTATTTCCGGTCAGATGCTCTAACCACTAAGCTACACAGAGATCAGAGGAAGAATCTTTTTTCTGAAACACGCTTTAATTTGCAAGATGTAATATAAAAATCAATTTTTAATAGAAATCTGTATTATCATCGAAGATCGTAACAGATCGATCAGTTGAGAAATCATTTCACACATACTGTGAAAATGGAAATCTACAATATCGATCAAAGTTATATCCTCTAATACAGAAAATATTTTAACGCCATCTCAGACTAGATGGGGCTATAAATTTAAAATTTTGAAAATTAAATTTATTCAGAAAAAAAATGTACTCCTTCCACTCCAATGGGTTGCGAACACCAGGTCAACTAATTTACTATCTCCGATGATAATACAAATTTTATTAAAAATTGATTTGTATGTTACATCTTGCAAAATAAAGCGTGTCTCAGAAAAAGGATTCTTCCTTTGATCCCTCTGTAGCTTAGTGGTTAGAGCACCTGACCGGAAATCAGTTGACCTGGTGTTCGAATCCCAGTGGAGTGAAAGGAGTAGATCTTTTTTTCTGAATAAATTTAATTTTTAAAATTTTCAATTTATAGCTCCATCTAGTCTGAGATGACGTTAAAATATTTTCTGTATTAGAGGATATAACTTTGATCGGTATTGTAGATTTTCATTTTCACAGTATGTGTGAAATGATTTCTTTTATGATCAGTCCGCTACTATCTCCAATGATAATACAGATTTCCCATAATCATATAAAAATTCGTTTACCATAAAATAAAATTTGATAGACTTCAGTATAATTTATCAACCGGTTGCTTGAATTCCTTTTCTTGAAAATTATTTGGCAGTCTATTAAACTCTAGAGAAAGTTTTAATATTTATCAGAAATGATCGCTTGATTTTTGAAATAGTTTTTCTTTAGGATTAGTAGCCTTTTTCCAGTGATTGTGCTTTTAAAAATTAATTTCCTTCTCTTCTACTGTTTAATAGAATTCTCTGAAATCTCCTCAGACTTTTCTCTCTATCCAGGAGTCATGGAATAGCCATTTAAAATTCAAGCGATTTTTTCCACGTGAACTTTCAATATTCTCATGCTACATCAGAGGCCGTTTTCTGGAAGAACGTGATAATGAAATGCACTGAATATAAAAAATTCATAACTAAACCCAATTCAATTTATGCGGCCATAAATCGAATTGAATTGATCGTTAAAGTTTTTAGCATCCAACGTGTTTGAACTCCTACAAAAGCTTTTCGTCAAATTCGTAGCTACAGAAGTGAATTTATAGAGTAATAGAAAAAAATGGTTGAGCTGTATGACCGGTGTTCCGGAAGTCGTAAATGTCAAAAAGCTTAGTGTAGGACTTTGAGAAATTTTAATACTTGCATGAAATACTTGATTCTCAAAATATACTTTTCATAAATTCTACTTCAAGTTATAAGGTTGTCAGAGATGAATAATGAAAAAAAATTATAGATCTTTGAGCTCACATTTTGGGTTCAAAAAAATTGATCGTCAACCATACATTTCCAAAAAATTCTGAAAAATTTTGCGTACTATAAACTTCTGTAAATTTCAAAATTCTTTGGTGATTTATAAATTGTCGATAAATTTTAAAAATTTGTTATTAATTTTGAACACTTTAGAAATTTCCGTTATCATCTAACATTTTTCAAATTTTAGACACAATTGAACGTTGAAACAAAGTTACGGTTTATTTTCATTTAAATATCAATTTACGATAATTTGGATGAATATAGAAATTTATAAAACTTTGTAAATTTATCGTAAATTTACGTTTCATTATCAAAACTTATTTATTATTTGAAATTTCTCAAAACCTCTTATTCATACATTACAAAAAAATTTGAAAATTTCCACAATTATCAACAATTTCATAAGTTGATATGAAAATAAAAATAACCTTTCCAATTTTCAAAGATATTGAACATTTCTAAATTTACCCTCAATTTGAAAATATAATAAGTTTCCGTTATTATCCTAAATTTCTTTAATTAATGTTAAAATAAAAGTGAAATTTTCTCCATTCCTTCATATAAACTGAAACCGTGTTCCAATTGTGTCGGAAATTTCTAAAAAATTTAACATCTTAAAACTTATCCAAATTTTCCAAATTTTTAACATATCAAAAACTTTTTAAAATCTATAAACATTTAACCATATTGGAAATTCTTAGTAATTCATACATTTGCTGTATCTGAAATTTTTTTAAATTTTAGATAAATTATAAAACATTATTTCAGAAATTACCCTAATCCAAAGATGTTTTTGGTTTTTCGACCGCATGCTTCGTTTGTTTATAATTTAGTACAATGTTTGAAATCCATGTATGCAGCCAAATTAGTAAACAAAAAAAACCCTTACATATTTCCAAAACGAATCCCAAGGTGTTTTCCGTTTTTTGATTGTACGCTTAGTTTTTTATCACGCTTTGCAAAACTTAAAATTATTAACATATTATTAAATTCGGTAAACAATGGTTTTAGAAAAAGGCTAACATAGATGTTTCGAAGACGAATCCAAAAGTGTTTTTTTGTTTTTCGATTGAAGTCTTAGTTGGTTTATAATTAATTAAAAAAGTTTTGAAATCAATGTAAAAAAATATAATAAAATAAAATATAAATATGAAAAAAATGAATTAATTAAAAGACAAGATAGATGTCTTAATGAATTAAATAGGTAATAATACTTCTCATATTAAAAAAAATGTTTAATCTCTTATTTCAATACATTGTTATACTATGCGAAAATAAAACTTGGTCCGGGAAAGTTTAAAAAATTATTTTTATATTATTTTTTAAATAATAAGAAATCGTATGCACACAAATTATCAGTTATTATCAGGCACAGCTGTGCATGCGTAAGCTTTTGTTTTCAACGTGTTTTTTTATTATTGTTTGTTCAAGAAAGCTAAATATAATCTTTATAGATTTGTTTTTATTTTAAATTCTTCTGAAAATTATGAAATTTTATAGAATATTTGAATAAGTGAATATTGCAGTGTTTAATTAACATTCAGCTTTAGATATATCAGTAACCAACCTTATTTGCAGCACAATGTTTAATTAGAGTCTTTTGTTCTAGATGTACTGTTTCAGTTCTATTCATATGATCCTTTGGCTGATGTAAAGTTTCAATTACATGGTTACATATGCTTACAAATCTGTGAGAATAATATTTGAAAGACAATATCCCTGAAAATGTTTTTTTTTTTTTTGTTATCACCGTCCATTAGGGTTGTCTAAATTTTTTGTCTTCGAATTTCCATGCATATCGAAAAATCATGCATGCCCGAAAATTTCTTAGAATGCACAAAAAAAATATTCATTTTTTTTTGGTTGAAAAAAATTATATGTAGAGGTTGTCCTATATAATTTGCCATACAAAACAAATAAAATATTGCTTTTGTAATATCATCCCCATAAGTCTGTTTTATAGGGTGCCAAAAAAAAACCTCTTAGTGCAAAAATGGGTTTTGCGAGCTTTTGGCGCTACTTATAATATTTTTTGCATTTTTTAAATGCAAATTGTGTCTCATGCATAAAATACTACCTTTTACTGATAATTAGATGTTTACATAAATTTTTCGAACAATTTATTATTGTTTTTATCAATTTTCTCTAAGAATAGAGATAGAAATTCGCGGGTTTATAAAAAATTTTCCACTGGAGAATTTTCCAATTTTCAATTAGAGTGAAGTAAGACTTAATTATTTTCAACAAGATATAATTGTTTAAACAATATATCATCATTGCTAATAATATTCTCTTTTTCAAATGGTAGAAACTTGCGTTTTTTCTGAAATTTTAACTATTTGTCTATTTTTCACTTAGAGTAACTTAATAAATAATTAAATTTAGCAAAAATAATTGTTTACACAGATTACTATCGTTTATAATTATCTACATCTATATTTATGACAGATAGTTGCGGTGTTTTCTAAAAATTTTAACTTTTCACCTACTTTTTATTTAGTAAAGTAATAAAGAATCAAGTTAACAAACATAGTTCTTCAAACAAGGTATTATTGTTTACAACTCTCTGCTCTTAGATAAATGCTAGAAAGTTACGATTTTTTCTGAAATTTTTAACATTGCTTTCCCTTTTTAGTTTTGAATAAATAATTTTAATAAATAGACATAATGATTTTTTGAACAATTTCTTTCTTTCTTGTTCATATATTTTTCTCAAATAAAACAGATATTTAAAATATTTTTAAAATTTTCTATATGGATCATCCTCGAAGTAGTTACTGGGAGATTTTTTGTTTGAATTATTATTAATATTTTTTTATTTGTTTCTAACTAAAGATTGAAAGAAAAGCTGCAAATTTCAGGAAACTCCGCAAGTTTCTAGCATTACTTTGAGAGAATATAGTTACAGACAATAATACTTTGTTCCAACAATTAGGTTTCATAAATTGCATTAATTTAATCCTCGCTCTTAGTGAAAAGTGGACACAAATTTGAAAATAAAAGAAAAACCCGCAGCTTTCTAGCAATTATCTAAAAGAAGACAGTTATAAACAATACAAAATTATTTAAACACCTATGTTTGTTAACTTGCATTATTTATTACATTTATAAGTAAAAAGTTGGCGAAAACATAAAAGTTTTAGAAGAAACCGCAACTATCTAGGATTAATAAAGAATAAGATAGTTATGAACAATAATAATTTATTTAAATAATTATTTTTGCTCAATTTAATTAATTATTAACTCACTCCAAGTGTATTCACTTGGAGTGAGTAGACATATAGTTGAAAATTTTATAAAAAAACCGTCACTTTCTAGCATTATTCAAATTAAATAATATTAACAATAATAATTATTATTTAAACGATTATTCTTGTTAACTCTAATTACCTCTCCCTAGGG